>CM024727.1:3897236-3946358 GCA_014182545.1 Eucalyptus globulus
TGTCAACAAGGGATGACAAAACTCAGACTGATGAATGCAAGGATACTATATCCACGTCATTTACTAGTGCAATAACTTATGAAGATTTTCATCTTAAGTATGCTAGTACTAGTATTACTTGAGCATAAACACATTCATATCATTTGATCCCGTGACATATGTAGCAAATAGAAACCAATCACAGCCATTATTGATTGTATATGTTTATGATTATATTTACGGATGTTCCTGTATCATCCTTAGAATTATTAGATTAAAGATCTCACGAGCTATATTTCGGCTTTCGAATCCTGATAGAAAAGCTAATGACGACCGACACCATAGGGGTATGAGGAGCAAGTTCAGGCTTCCGAGTCTTTGCTTCCAAACACAACTAGCATTCAACCTGCACTAGGCGTGGGGTTGCGACAATCCAGTGGAGCAAAGTACCCGTTATTTCTCCTTTATCCGACGAGGAGTCGACAGTTCATGACCCGTCATCGTTCTTTTGGTTGGTAGCTTACTAAATCCTTCATTACTAAATTCATAATGACCCGGAAAAGATGGGCGCACTTGTTGCTCGAGCATCCTTTGAATTTTGACCCATCATTGTCGATGATGACGACACCTGTTTTGCACCTTCCCCGGACTCTTCTACGAGCTTTTCCAGGATCGTTCGCCACTCGCAACCCACGAGCTTTTGACTTTCTTCCGATTCTCTGTTGCTCATCTACGCACGCATCTACGCAGGCTGATCGCGACTTTGATAATAATTTGGCAGTGCATAATTGCCTCGAACGGAGAGCAGCTTTGACTTTTCAACAGACCTTTACCAAATCCCAGATGCCTCTGTCGTCGGAGATTGCTCCTCTCATCTTCACCCCTCATTCTTTTCCATCTCCTCGCTAAACCCTCTGATTTTGCTCAGTTGATTCGTGCTCCCTCCTATTGCAAAAGCTATGCACGAAGATCAACTCCTCCTCCTCCACCTCCTTCTACTTCTCTCTCGGTCTTTTAGTAGCGCCGTCGAAAATAATCAGTGCACCACCTCTTGTGGCGAGGTTACGGACATTAGCTATCCATTTCGACTAAGGGGCGATCCGATAGTCTGCGGCAACCATAACTATGAGCTAGCTTGCGTATATAACCGCACCATTATTGATTTGTACTCAAGCAAGTATTATGTACGTTCCATTGACTATACCAACTATACGATCAGGATTGCTGATGTCGATCTACAAAAGGGTGATTGCTCGTCTCTTCCTCTCCACTCTTTGTTGTGCAGCTTCTTCAACTACAGTTCGGATCTGTATAGATGCGGGAGATACATGATCAATGATCCAGAATTATCCAAGACTGTTTCAATTGTGAACTGCACGAAGGCCGTTGCTTCTCGGCTATACATTGATGCTTCGTCATGCCTTGATGGAGTTGAAATTTCTAATTTTTCCAGTACAAGAAGGCAATTATATGCCACGGTCGAAGCAAATGTCTCGAATGTGGAAAGTGAGTGCACTATAGAATATATGGCAATGATACCAGGGTGGGCCGATGGAGACAATCTTCGTTCCTTCGCCCAAATTCATGATATGATGGTTTACGGGTTTGAGCTTTCATGGTTTCCAATTGCCTGTAAGATGTATTGCAAAGATTATTACGTGTGCGACATCAACCACAAGAACCAAATTCAGTGCAGTGCCAAGAAAGGTAAAGGCTTTTGAGTTTGCTCAATTTCCTTAAAAAATAAAAAATATTGTGAGGGTATATCTGATTGAACTGTGAAATTTCATAAAAACGTGAAATTGAGTTCGGTCATCTGTATATTCTTTCAGTGTCCACGTGATTTGAAAATGGCCTTTGAGATCATATAGTTACTTCAATGCTGTATGGTATTTTATAACTTTAACAACGAATACATTTTTATTCATTTGTTAATTTAAGTAATTCAAATTCTGCCACCAAATCTCAGTAGATTGAACTTGATATACTCAATACTCATTGCTTGATTATGATCTAAATAAGTGTCTTTTATTTTCTTAAGCTGTCACTTGTCACATATTTTTTCTCTTTTGCAGATATCCGCCTTTACCTCACCGATATCGTTGGGACAATTGTACTGATCCCGCAAATTGGCATCGGTAATAATTAAAACAATCTTCTCGTTGTGAAATCAAGTTAGTGTTTCTAAATGCAAACATTTAACACACCCACATATCGGTTATTCGTATCATAACAAATACATTTTTTATTCATTTTGTTTATCTATTTAGTTCAAATTCCGCCCACAAATCTTTGTGGATTGAATCGACATACACATTGCTTGATTAGGGTCTAAATAAGTGTCTTTTAAATGTTCTTCAGGTCTCGCTTGTTACAAACTCAATCTCTCTTGCGGAGAAGGGGTCAACCTTTACCGTGATGCGACGCTCTCGCTCTTTGGCAACGGTAACATTACTATAGTCTTCTCATTATGAAAATTGACTTTAAATTTCTTAATGCGAACATTTAACACACCCACAAATTGGTTATCGAAAATACAGGGTTTCTATTCATGGTTGTGAAATTCATCTTGGGAGCCCCATGTGTGATGATGTTACTAATACGCAAATGGAAGAGAAGACACTTAGCAATGGATCAAAATGTTGAAGAATTTTTACAATCTAATAGCTTCTTGCCGATAAGGTATTCTTACTTGGACATCAAGAAAATCACAAGTGGCCTTAAGGATAAACTAGGCGAGGGAGGGTATGGTTCCGTGTTCAAAGGAAGACTCCGGAGTGGTCGTGCAGTGGCAGTCAAGATTCTAAAGAAGGGGAAAACAAATGGGCAGGACTTCATTAGCGAAGTGGCTACTATCGGCAGAATTCATCATGTTAATGTTGTTGAACTCATTGGTTATTGCTTCGAGAGCTCAAAACAAGCTCTTGTCTATGATTTCATGCTTAATGGGTCTTTGGATAAGCACATTTTCTCCCGAGAACAAGGGATTTCTCTTAAGTGTAAGGAAGTGTACGAAATTGCTCTCGGAGTGGCCAAAGGGATTGAGTATCTTCATCGAGGATGCGACGTGCAAATTCTACACTTTGATATTAAGCCTCATAACATTCTTCTGGATAGGGATTTCACACCAAAAGTTTCTGACTTTGGGCTTGCAAGATTGTATCCCACAGATTACAATACCGTGTCTCTAACTAATGCAAGAGGAACTTTAGGGTACATGGCTCCGGAGCTCGTCTTCAAGAACCTTGGAGGCGTCTCTTACAAAGCTGATGTCTATAGTTTTGGAAAACTATTGATGGAAATGGCTAGCGGGAGGAAGAATGGGGACGCAGTTTCAAAATATTCCAGTTAGATTTACTTTCCTTTGTGGGTTCATGACCAACTCAGTGAAGGATTGGAATTTCTAGTGGAAGAAGTTAGCGAGGAAGAGAGGAGAATCATAAAGAAGATGATAATAGTTGCTCTTTGGTGCATACAATGGAATCCTAGCGACCGCCCTTCAATGCGCAAAGTCTTAAAAATGCTCGAAGGAGAAGTAGATAATTTACAAATATCTCCCAAGCCACTATTTTATCCAGTAGAAATGTCAATAAGGGATGATGGAACTTGGACTAACGAAGGCAATGATGCTATCTCCACTCCATCAACTAGTGAAATAACTTACAAAGATTCTCATCTAGATTCTATTAATACTGGTATTGCACAAGCATAGATACATATCAAAACCATTTGATCGCATCACATATGTGGCAAATTGAAATGTGGCATTGATGATGTTTCTTGTGTAGCCTCTCTTTCTTAGCCATCATCATATTGTAGATATCTATGACTATGTTTACGGATCATAATTATGCCCATACGGATCATAATTATGCCCATATCATCCTTTAGCATTATCATATTAAAGATGTCATTGGCTATAATTTGGACTTTCGGATCCAATAGAAAATCTAGTGACAACTTTCAACATAGTGTTATGAGGTGCGAGTTTGGGTTCTGAAGTCTTTGCTTCACACAACCCGCTCTACGTGTGGCTTCACTGCACTCAATTGTTGCCCCAAATCATGTTGAAAAATGATTCATGGAGAGAGATAATAAAGGAAGGGGAGTACGACTTTCACAATAAATAGGGGACACTTTTATTGATTCCGTAAAAATCGAATAAAAAATAGTGGGAGATATCAAAAGATGATCTCTCCCTTAATAACAATAATACACGAGTTTAATTAAATTCGTATTCTACTTAACTGGTTGCTAAAGTTACTTAGTAGTAAACGCGCACTTAAAAAATTATATTAGCTTTCCTTTTAAGATTTATTGTCTGAGGCTCTTACGTCAGGGGAAATTTTACGGAGGGAGAGATATATGTCATCTTTATTAAAACTAGGTTTCAGTGTTCTACTTGAGTTTAAATTTATTTTAAATGCAAATGAGCATTCTCATGTTCAGCTTTCGAGATCTCGCTGACCATTCCAAGCGCTTCCTACTATCATTTTTTAGTGGGACATCACTCTTCACATCAAATTGAGTGAACTAGATCTAAGCGAGAGCAACCTAAATCTCAATTTAGGAAATTTTATAATTTTTGTGAATTTAATTTCGCCATTTTTAAGATTGGCTTTTTTTTTTCTTTTAGCAGATGAATGTGATCCTTGACCCAAAGTCCAGTATCATATGGATTTCATGTGAGTATTGAACCAATATTCATATAACTTCATTCGCATTTTTTTAATCAAGAAGCGAGGAAGCAGTGTGTTGCATCATTTACAATTTCACAGCTTTTTTCTTGGTCAGATACGTATAGAATATGTTCGGTAAAAATTCTAAAATCTATTACAAAAATGTAATTAAATCATGAAAATTACAAAAAATTTTAATTAAATCTTAAAATTTGTAAAGTTAGTGCAATCAAGTCTCTTCATTACTCCTTATCATTTCCTTCTCCTATGTGGCAAAAAATCAAAGCACAAAGTTTACATCGCCAAAACGGCGTCGCTCCTCTGTTTTGCCCCAAATCGCAAGCCGTGCTACTAAATCGGAGCTGTTCTTCCTCTTCAATCGTCTTCAATGCTCGTCTGTTCTTCGTCCGGTTCTGAGCCCCAACATCCTCATGGCATTCGTCTGGTTGCGGTGGTGAGTCCATGGCAAGCCCCAAACAGACGGTCTGTTCAATCTTCCTACGCTCTTCATCTCCAACCCTCCTCTTTTCTTCGTCGACTTATCTTCGTTGATGTTTCTTGCTCAAGCTCGACTGTTCGAATGGGGGAGATGACATGTAATAGAGTTGATGAACGTAGAAAGGCATTTATGGATGTGTGTGAGGGCAGGTATTGTATTTGTTAAATTATGTCTCAAGTTTGAATCCATATACGATACCCAATATGCGCAAAACATGGACATGCTTAAGACAAGAAAGATTGTCTGCGGAGCATAAGATCGTCCGCGGAGCATTTGATGAGGAATGGCGTGTGATAGGAGCCGAAAGAATCCCGCCCTCGATCGGCGCTTCACATTGGAAATGGAGGCCACAAATGCGTGTGTTGATTTTTGTGGCCTTTCTCACTTGTCAGCGTGATTTCTGAAGAGTTGATCGTCCAAGTTTCAACAATTGGTATCAGAGCTAAGACTTTGCAATTATGTTTGGAGCAAAAGTAGAGATTGAGACATTTAACGGGAGGAACAACTTCGGGTTGTGGAGCGTCAAGATGAAGGCGCTATTAACAACTCAAGGATTAGCCAAGGCATTGGAGGGCAAGGCTCGCCTGCCGAAACAATGCGAGATGCTGAAAAGGACGAGCTAATGGAGAAGGCCAAGAGCATCATCCTGTTGAACTTATCGGATGAAGTGCTAATAGAGGTGGCCGAGGAGGAGGATGCCGCAGCGTTATGGGCTAAACTTCAGGCCCTCTATGTAAAGAAGGGTTTGAACAATCGCTATATATGCTAAAGAGAATGTTCCAGTTCCGATATTAATCGAAGATACGTCCATTAGATCTCACCTAGATGAGTTTAATAAACTCATGATGGACTTGAAGAATGTTGGCAAGATTTTAGATGATGAAGAACAAGGCATGATGTTGTTGGCGTCTTTACCGGAGTCATGGGAGCACTTTACCGACTCCTTGTTACAGGGGCGTACTACGATTACCTCAGAGGAGGTAAAATCTGCCCTGTTTTCAAAGGAGTGGCAGAGAAAGTTGCGTGATGACAGTCTAGCGCAAGATGTAGCACATGGACTGGTGATTCGAGGTAGAGACCAACATCGGAGGCCCAGCAACAGAAGCCAAAGCAAAAACAGGTCGAAGTCGCGACACAGAAAATCAAAAGGTCGCGTGAAGTGCTTCGAATGTCACGAGGAGGGGCACATAAGGAGAAATTGTCCAAAGCTAAGAAATAAAGGCGTTTGGCAAAATGCCACAAGCAGTGTGGCGAATGTTGCCGAGGAGAGTACCAGTGATGCCGAAGCTGTCCTATGTGTATCTACAAGTTCGTCAGAAGATGAATGGGTGCTAGATTCTGGATGTTCCTATCACATGACTCCTCACAAGAATTGGTTCACTACCTACCAGACTGCAGATGGTGGTAGAGTTCTTTTGGGGAATAATGCAGCCTGCGAGGTAGTGGGGATAGGAACAGTTCGGATCCGAATGCACGATGGGGGTAGAACGGACGTTGACAGACGTAAGGCACGTACCAAAGCTCAAGAAGAGCCTTATTTCTTTGGGAACACTCGATGACCTTGGGTGCAAATACACAGCTGAAGGTGGAGTGCTGAAGATCTCTCGAGGTGCCCTAACAGTGATGAAAGGGAAGAAGGCAAATTCTCTTTATCATTTACTGGGAGAAACCGTGACCGGAGTTGCTGCAATTTCATCAGGTGAGTCTGACTCAAATTTGACTCAGTTATGTCATATGCGATTGGGACATATGAGTGAGGCAGGTATGACGATGCTGAGTGAAAAGGGGTTGCTGAAAGGTCGAAGACAGAAAGCTGGACTTGTGTGAGCACTTGCATCTTCGAAACAGCGTCGTGTTAAATTCGGTATAGCTCTACATTCGACCAAGCAACCAGTCGAATACATTCATTCAGATGTTTGGGGACCGTCTCCGCCCATCGAAAGGAGGTGCCGATATATGCTGACATTCATCGACGATTACTCAAGGAAGGTATGGGTGTACTTCCTGAAGCACAAATCTGAGGTATTTGATCAGTTCAAGAATTTTAAGGCATTGATTGAGAAGCAGTCAAGTAAACAAATCAAGTGCCTGAGAACTGATAATGGCATGGAGTTCTGTGGTAAGGATTTTACTGAGTTCTGCCAAAAGGAAGGGATTGTGAGACACCGCACGCTTTCGGACACCACAGCGAATGGCGTAGCGAACGGAAGAACATAACTCTACTTGAGCGAGCTCGGTGCATGCTTTCGCATGCAGGATTGGGCAAGGAATTTTGGGCCAAAGCAATAAATATGGCGTGTTACCTAATTAATCGATCTCCATCTTCTGCTATCGAGTGGAAGACTCCTGAAGAAGTATGGTCGGGGAAACCTGTTGATTACTCCGGATTACGAATATTCGGATGTCCTGTGTATGCTCATGCGAGAGATGGTAAGCTTGAGCCGAGGGCGAAGAAGTGCATATTTCTGGGTTATGCACAAGGGGTGAAAGGCTACCGGCTGTGGTGCACTGATCCCAGATCACCTGGTTTTCTAATCAGCAGAGACGTGATCTTCGACGAGACTGCAATGCTTCAAAAGAGGAGTCTTGAGACTCAACCAGCAGAGTAAACGGATCATGGTGTCAGAAGTGAGGTGGAGATTCAGGCGGAGTTTCCAAAGACCTCAGAGGTAACAGAGGAAGAGATTGCGGATGAGACCACAATTTCTGAAGACGGTGATACTGAACAACCAGCAGAGCCACAACACAATATAGCCACAGGCAGACAAAGAAGGCAAATTAAACCACCGATACGTTATGGTTATTCTGATATTGCCTATGCATTAATTGTAGGTGATGAGGTGGAGATGGATGAGCCTTCATCCTATTATGAGGCAATGGCTAGTGCTGAGTCATCACAGTGGCTAGAGGCTATGAGTGAAGAAATAGAATCACTCTATCGAAATCAGACATGGGAGTTGGTCAAAGTACCCAAAAGCCAGAAAATTGTCGGATGCAAATGGGTCTACAAACGGAAAGAAGGCATTCCTGGTGTAGAGGCAGCCAGGTTCAAGGCAAGACTTGTTGCGAGGGGGTATACTCAACGAGAGGGCATCGACTACAATGAAGTGTTCTCTCCTGTGGTAAGGCATACCTCTATTCATGTATTACTTGCCTTAGTTGTTGCACAGGATCTTGAGCTGGAGCAACTAGATGTGAAAACGGCATTTCTTCATGGTGAATTGGATGAACAAATTTACATGAAGCAGCCTGAGGGATTTGCTATTCCAGGTAAGGAAGACCATGTTTGCTTACTGAAGAAATCCTTGTATGGATTGAAACAATCTCCTAGACAATGGTATAAGCGTTTTGATGCTTTCATGACTAGTCAAGATTATTTGAAAAGTCAGTTTGATAGTTGTGTTTATTTTAGGAGATTGGATGATGGGTCTTTGATTTATTTGCTATTATATGTTGATGATATATTAATAGCAGCTAAACATATGTCTGATATTGATGTGTTGAAGCGGCAGTTGAGTGCTGAGTTTGAAATGAAAGAATTAGGTACTGCTAAGAAAATATTGGGTATGGAAATTTTGCGTGACAAAGCTGCAAGAATGTTGCGTTTGTCTCAAAAGAAATATATTGAGAAGATCGTGGCACGTTTTAATATGCAGTCAGCAAAATCTGTAAGTACTCCTTTAGCTGCACATTTCAAACTTTCTGACAAGTTATCACCGCAAACTGAGGAGGAGGAGAAACATATGTCTCGTGTTCCTTATTCTAGTGCAGTGGGTAGTATTATGTATGCCATGGTATGTACTAGACCTGACATTTCACAGGCTGTAAGTGTTGTCAGCCGTTACATGAAACACCCAGGTAAGGCTCATTGGGAAGCTGTGGAATGGATCCTCAAATATCTAAAGGGGACAGCAGACGTTGGCATTATGTATCGGAGGAACGTCAATGGCAATGAGACCACAGGGTACGTGGATTCGGATCACGCCGGTAACTTGGATGATCGCAGATCATTAGCAGGGTACTCGTTTACGTTAGCAGGTGGTGCAATAAGTTGGAAAGCGTCTTTACAAGATGATGTTGCATTGTCTTCGACTGAGGCGGAGTACATGGCACTAACTTTTGTTGCAAAGGAGTCGATATGGCTAAGGGGTTTGCTCTCGGACCTTGGACTGGAGCATAAAAGTGTCACCATACATTGTGACAATCAAGGTGCGATATATTTGGCTTACAATCCAATATATCACGAGCGAACAAAACATATCGACATCAGGTACCATTTCATCCGAGATGTCATAGCGAAGGGTAAAATTGTTGTGAAGAAAATAGCAACAGCGGATAACCTAGCAGATATGATGACGAAGCATGTTCCTTCAGCAAAGCTCGAGCTCTGTATGAGCTCAATTGGCGTCTGTAGAGTATGATCGCCCATCGGGGCGTTGGGAGAGTCGAGCATGGAAAATAAGCACTATAACTTGGCTTCAAATGTCGAGCCAAGGTGAAGAATTGTTAAATTATGTCTCAAGTTTGAATCCATATACGATACCCAATATGCGCAAAACATGGACATGCTTAAGACAAGAAAGATTGTCTGCGGAGCATAAGATCGTCTGCGGAGCATTTGACGAGGAATGGCGTGTGATAGGAGCCGAAAGAATCCCGCCCTCGATCGGCGCTTCACGTTGGAAATGGAGGCCACAAATGCGTGTGTTGATTTTTGTGGGCCTTCGCACTTGTTAGCATGATTTCCGAAGGGTTGATCGTCCAATTCTTCTACGTCATTAAATGCATGCACATGGCGCATGCATGCTCGTAGAAACAAGTGGATAAGCACTTGTGGCCTCAGAAGCCTATCATGCAGGCGCCGAACTCTATCCCTCTCTTTGGTCATCTTTTGTGGACTTCTTTCGTCTTGTTGCGGATAAAGAAGGAGAGAAGACAGAAGCTCTTCTACGTGTGTCAGTACATGCTGCTCAGCTCACACGCTAACATTAAATGCATGAAGGCACATGCTTTGAAGATCGGCACCATTCTGACAATTGTGGAAAACAAGTTTTTTCCTCCCCTTCAATCGATAAAAGGCGAAGACGTCTGAAGCTCGAGATAGAGCAAAAAAAAAAAAAAAAAAGAGCTCGGCAGAGAGCTAGAGAAACGAGCTCGAGAGAGAGTGAGAGCTTGAGCTCAGAGAGGGTTTGTGCGGAGTCAAGTCCATTGAGTTGTTTTGTTAAATACCGTGGGTATCGGGTATAAAGTAGGGCTGGGAAACACTTGAGTGCATGTGTATGATTGTAATCCTGTAATTCTCCGATTTATAGTGGAAATATTTGCTGGCTCTCCCCGTGGACGTAGGTTCCGACATTTGGACCGAACCACGTTAATTTCTCGCGTCATTGTCCTTTTATTGTTCCTCGTTTTATTTCGATCGATTTCTATAGCTCCCGACATAATTGCAAACTGACGATTTGCTTCCACTGCGACGCCGATTACAACAGTATTGTACCAAGCTTACTGGAGAAGCATCTTCTGTCTGAGCTGCTTGAGTCCACAAACGGGGGTAGAAATGATATGATGTCTATCGAACCAAAATATAGGTGCAGGGCTCATTTGTCATGCAGTTTGGGGAGCAGAAAAGAAGGTTCGTTTTGTCATGTAGTTTGGAATGGGAGCTGAAGGATAAGAACTGACTCAATAGAGAAGATACAATTGCCGTTGACATGAGGAGGACGACATGTTCCTGTAGGAGTTGGTCCTTGAATGGCATTCCCTACCCTCATGTTGCCTGTGCAATTCAGCAAAAAGCGGATGATATGGAGAACAATGTGTCCCATTGGTACCAAAAAACAATTTCCTAGAAGCATACACCAATGTGTTATAGCCGATTAATGGAGATTCAATGCGGCCTCCAAGTAAAAAGGGAACCCGTGTTGCATCCCCAATTAAGAAGCTCCTAGGAAGGCCCGAAAAGAAGAAAAGGATCAAGGAGCAAGGTGAGTCTGAGGTTGGTTGGAGAGCACCTAGTGGGGGTGGTACAGCAACATGCAAAACATGTTTGAAAATAGGGCACAATCCGGTGACTTGTCCCTTGAAAAATGGGAAGAACAAGGTGTGGAGAATTTTTTGAATCACTTATGAAGATTTCCTCTTCTTTTTTTGTCTCTGTTACATGGGTGCATAAGAAAGGGAAAGCCAATTAGTCTGTTGTTGGCCAGGAGATTCATGTGGAGATGGTTGACGAAGTGTGCCCTGATAGAGTCAAAATCCAGGTTAAGGTGGTCAGTGGGACCAATAGAGATGCCAATATGTCAACTGCTGCATATTGTCCCCTCCATAAAAACTCATTGATATCGTGTGGATTACATAAGCAAAGGGATTCAAGGAAAAGAGGAAGATCAGAGACAAGCAGTGAAGAGTTTCAGAGTATGGGACTTTTGTCTACCCAAGAAAACGCTAACAACAGTGGTAGGATTGTTAATACCCCGACAAGATCATCATCTAGGTTGAAGTCCATGATGAAACCCGACAAGACAGCTCAGTCGTCAGTTGGTCATTCGAGTGAATGTCATATCTGAATTGATGCGTATGATTTTGCTCATAACCAGGACAATGTTGGAGTGACAAGGTCAACTCCTCGATTGAAGGCCAAAGTTATCAAAGGGACTCCACCAAAGGGCACCGAGAAAAATGACAAGAAGGAAGCTTAGGCACACTTTTTTTTTTTTGGTCGAAGCTTAGGCACACTTGAATGTAAACATTTTGTTTGGTTTCTTATGGCATGTATTGTTAACGCATCGGGCTTATGACCTGTGTTGATTGACTGGTTTTTTTTTTTTTTTTTTTTTAGTGATTAAGTTATAACCGAGGTTGACTGGGGTGTGTGATCTTAGGCATACTATTTGTGAACTCAATGTGCCTCAACAAAGTTTGGAATTAATGCCAATAGCCCTATATTGGTTCTCAGTTTTCCTCAGAGAGAACACATCTTATCCTATATGTTTTTAATGCATAGAATATGCTCTGCTAAACCAGTGAACAGACGAGCAACGAAAACGATTTGGTGCAACGAAAACGATTGAAGAGGGTGATAGATTGAAGAGGAAGAACAACTTGAATTTGGGGTTGCAACTTGTGATTTAGTGCTCGCAATTGCCATTTGGGGCAAAATAGACGAATGATGCCATTTTGGATCATGGGCACTTAGCAGATGGGAACTTTAGGATCCATAATTGGTAAAAAGATTGCATGGACACTTAGTTAGGAAATAATCAAGTTCTGATACCCAAAGGACATTAGTTGGATAATAAGTATAATTAGGTCCCCGACCCTAGAATCTCTAATTCAGTAGGAATTGGGACAATGTTCTCATGTTCTAGTTGACCTCAAATGATTAGTGGTAACTCGTAGAAATACTTAGGTTGTTAAGAATTTAAAATGAAAATCCAATGTCACGTATGGTGTGGCCTTTGGAGAGTCCATGCTTATAATTGATGGATTGATTTGGATTACCATGTGTTCGAGTTGTCTTTTGAAAAGTCAATTCAGACTTGTCTTATGAGAAAATCCCTCTACTTCTATTCCAAGGGCGGCCCCTCGAGGGTAGGTCCCGAAACAAACACAATGAAATACACACTATTAGAAAGTGTGAGGTGTTTCTCCATTTTTCATGTTTCTAAATTGCCAGTAGTCGTACACTTAGGATGCCAACCTGCCTTCTTTAAGATGATGCCGCAGTAACGATTCACATAGCACACCCGAAATACTTTCACGTCGTCTTTTGTCATCATTTGCATTAGACAGTCGAGTTGGCATAGTTTTTGCCGACTCAGCGTGATTTTTGCCGAGTCAGGATCCATGCCAACAATTAAGCATCATTGTTGCTGAACAAGCGAATCGCATCATCAAAAAGTAAGTGACATGTCTATTTAGTTTGCAAAAATACTAAACTAATCCAATTTTGACGAGTTCATATACCACAAAATAAATTATTGATTTGCTAATATTATATACTTGTTAGATTAATGTACTAATGTTATAATAACCTGCGTTGATATTTCATATTGCGGAAAATCCTATAACAAAAATAAAGAAGGTAAAGTGGAGTTCTCCAATTCTGATTCCAAATGCAACTCTCTCTCTCTCTCTCTCTCTCTCTCTCTCTCTCTCTCTCTCTCTCTCTCTCTCTCTATGGGAAAAATTGCTGATCTAATAAGATATGTTCGACATCTTCAAGATAAATAATTTTTTTTTTTTGAACGAAATGCATCATGCGAATCTCCTGCTACAAGTAAAAGTCAAGATGATTACGAGTTAAAGATTATACTAATGTAGACTTCACGGATTATCCGCTACACAAGATTTGAGGAATACTATTTATGCGTTTAGCATTTTGCTTTTGCTTTTGCTTTTTATTTCCCCCTTTGTCTTGCAGGCCGGCCAAGGTCGATTGAAACTTTAGATTCGTCGTGGTGCGTAAATCGTCCATTCGTGCTTGTCTCGTCCGGTGCCCGGCTTTGACTTTTCAGCCGACCATACCCAAGTTTTTCTTCTTCTACTATTATCACTCCTCTCATCTTTCATCTTTCTTTTCCATATCAACACTAAACACACAGATTTTGTTTAGTTGATTCATGCTCTCTCCTATTGCATCAGCTATGCACAAAGATCAACTCCTTGGTCTTCTTGTTCTTGTTCTTGTTCTCGTTCTCGTTCTCGTTCTCCTCCTTCTTCTTCTACCTTAGTCTTTTAGTATCGCCGTAGAAAAAGATTAGTGCACCACCTTATGCGGCGAGATCACCAACATAAACTACCCATTTCAATTGAGGGGCAACCCGAAGGTTTGCAGACACCCTAACAATGGGCTATCTTGTATAAATAACCGCACCATTCTAGATCTTTTTTCAAACCAGTACTACGTATGTTTCATCGACTATACCAACTACACGATTTGGGTTGCTGATATTGGGCTGCAAAAAGGTAGTTGCTCGTCTCTTCCTCTTTGCTCTTTGTGGTGCCGTAGTCTCCGGCTCCAACCAAATTCATATGAATTCAGGGAATACAAGTTCTATGGTCGAGAGTCATCAAAAACCGTTTCAATCGTGAACTGCAAGAAGGCTGTCACTTCTCAATTTTACATTGATGCTTTGCAGTGTCTTGATGGGGCCAAATTGTCAAATTTTTCTAGTACAAGAAGGCGGTCATACGCCATGGTCGATGCAAATGTCTTGAACATAGAAATTGCATACACTATAGAGCTTTTGGTAATGATACCCCTGGGCGGGTTGATGGCGATGATCTTTGTTCCTATGCCCAAATCCATGAACATATGGTTTATGGATTTGAACTTGCATGGCTTCCAATTGCCGCTGAGATGCATTGCAAACATCATTATTATTGGGACATCAGCAGCAAGCACCAAATTCAGTGTGGACCCAAAAGCAACAGCTTTTGATTTTGTAAAGTTTTCTCAAATAAAAGAAACTTTGTGAGGACATACCTGCTCAAAACCTGTAAAATTTCATCTACACGTGAAATTGAGCTCTAGTCATCTGTATATCTTTTCAGAGCTCCTGTGATTTTATAATGCCCACTAATATCTAGTTAGTTAAATGCTGTTGTGGCATTTTTTACGTATAACAGTAAATACATTTTCATTTATTTGTTTATTTCTTTAATTTGAATTCCGCCAACAAAACTGAGTGGATTGAACTGATATACTCATTACTTAATTATGGTCTAAATAAGCGTCTTTGAGACTGCCAATTAGGCACCGGCTCAGTGGCTGGGAGGGTAGGCAGAAGACTCTCTCTACAGCTTTCACTTGTCACATATCTGATCTCTTTCGCAGGAAAAGATATCGACTATGTCCTCCTCGATATCGCCGTGTATATTGGAATTGCCTTGTATTATGGCTTCGGTAAAATTACTGCAATCTGCTTCAGTGAATTGATTTCATGTTTCTAAATGCAAACAATTTAACACACCCTCGATTCTCTTGCCTTTTCCCCAAATACAGCGCTATTCATGGCTGTGAAATTCATCTTGGGAGCCCCATGTGTGATGCTATTGCTAATATGCAAATGGAGGAGAAGACATTTAGCAATGGATCAAAACGTTGAAGAATTTTTACAATCTAACAATACCTCTTGCTGATAAGGTACTCTTACTCAAACATTAAGAAAATCACGGATGGTCTCAATGACAAACTAGGTGAGGGAGGCTATGGCTCTTAATTAGGACTATATTTATGGATCTTAATTAGGCCGGATTTATCCTTTAGCAATATCATATTAAAAATGTCATTGGTTGTCATTTGGATTCTTGGATCCAATATAAAATCTAATGATGACTTTTAGGATAATTCTATGAGGAGCAAGTCTGGGTTTCAAAGTCTTTGCTTAAAAATCTAGCTAGCAACGAATCCACTATATGCGTGGCTTGATAGCACTCCATTGATCCCTACGTACACGTTGCTTCATGGTGTGCCAATTATCGCTACGAATAATGTTAGAAAATGATGGACAAAGAGAGATAATAAATAACTTTAATTTAAAGGCGAGGAACTGCGAGATAGTTAACTAAGCAATAAATAGTGGAAACTTTAAAAGATTTTGTAAAAGTTGAATCGAAGAGTATTGGGAGAGATCATCTCTCCCTTAATAAAGATAATACATATGATTAATTAAATTCTTACTCTATTTATTAGGTTGCTAAAGTTATTATATTGGTAAATGTCCTCTTAAAAAATTATATTAGTTTTCTTTTTAAGATTCATTGTCTAAGGCTATTGCGTCACGACTAAATTTTATTCGGCAAAATATATGTCATCTTTATTAAAATTAGGTTTGAGTATTTTGCTCAAATTTAAATTCATTTCAAGTGTACATAAGTATTTTCATGTTCAGTTTTCAAGATCGTGTTGGCTATTCCAAACATTTCCTATTATCATTTTTAAGCAGCACAACACTCTTTATATCAAAATGAATGAATTAGAAATAATCGAGGGCAAAGAAAGTCCCAATTTAAGCATGGACGTGAAATTTTACGATTTTTGTGAATTTAATTTTGTCACTTTTAAGGTTGAGCTTTTTCAGCCGGTGAATGTGCTCCGTTTCCCGAAGCCCAATAATCATATATGGGTTTTGTGAAAGTATTGGACTAATAGTCATATAACTTCATTTTGTATTTTTTAATTAAGAAGGAAAAAAAATTATAAAATGGCGAGTTTCATCATTTACAACTCTGTTTTTTTTTTTTTTTTTTTGGGCCAGATACATTTTCTCTGTTTTTGGCCTCCAAAATTTGCAAAGAACATTTATAACAGGTTCCTTAATTTGGGATATAATGATAAATAATGAAAATTTTAGGGGACCAAATCCAAAATAATGGAAAGATGCGTCCATGGATGCAAAAAATCACCTGGCTAGTGTTTCACAGCACTCCATCGATCTTTACATTCTCAGATTTCGGTTCTCGTTTATCGTTCTCTATCGCCATCTTATTGAGGTCTCTCCCCTTTTCCAAATTCCATCTCCCCTCCCTTTTATTGTGCGATAGTTTCTAGAATCGCAGTGAAAATCGACACTTGCGTGGGGATGCCAGTGGAGCCATGGGCGCATCCCACGAACCAGCATGCCGCCAGATGGATCTTCGGCGAGGCTCGCCCCATGAGCTTTCACCCCAGCTGCTTGAATGCCCCTGTGAGCGGCTCGATCCCTTAGCTTCGTCAACCTCAACCAAAGCAGCAGCAAGAACCTGCACGTCCAAGTTGCTCCAGTGAATGCTTCCCCGTCTGGTCGGAGTGAGGACTATCGAAGTGTGTTTCACGTTTAAAGTTATAGTTTGGTTGATGATTAAGGCTTTTAAGAATTGCGTCGATGAGGCCAACACCTTGCTGGTTTTTGCAAGTCCAATGAACAAGATATGCGACGAGTTGAACCGGTGTGGGAAGAGATTCAAAGATGTTATGTGAAAATTAGAGACGCTTGGAGACAATGTGTTGATACCTATATTTTGACGATTCGTTTAATTATTCATTATATAGAAAAATTGGGGATCAACCCAACCCATAACAAAAAAATATTTTTGTAAAATTGCATTTAGTTTTAAGGAGCATTTCACATTAATAGATGATCAAAATTACATTCAATTAGACTAGCCATGGATTAAACGTTCTGAACTTAATCGGATTAAATAAACTACGCCCGCAAATGAAGCAAAATTCGGTCAAGCCCATGGAGCGCGCATGGCAGAAAATCACGAGGAGAAGGGGCTTATTGAGCTATAATTAAGTGAAATCAGCCCGTTAGAGTTTGATTACTGAATGGCCTTGGACCCAGAGTGTGCTTAAGATCTGCTGAAGGTTCTACAGATCTCGACTGTACATACCATTCTGTACACAAGATTTAATTAATATTCTTGTTTTTTCTTTTTGGTCAGAAAATTAATATTCTTCGTGCATTTAGCATTTCGCTTGTTCTTTTCAATCCACTGGGCCAGGCCGGGCGGGTCCCGCCCATGTTCTCTCTCAGCTGGTAGCGTCGGGGTGGGCCTGAGGTCGATGGAAGTTTAGGTTCGTCACGGTGCATAAATTGGCATCTTTGTTCTTGTGCCGTACGTTGACAGGCTTTCGACTTTTGAGCGTACCAATTTCAATCTTTTCCGTCTCTTACAAGTCCATTTTTGTGGTCGCTACACCCCAAATCACTCGCCTCCACACAATTGAGTTCGTAGTCGGAGATTTCCCCTTCTCCCGTTGTTACTTCAAGAAAGAAACAGGGCAACACAAACCATTCCTCGCTCATTATCTTCCCTTCTTTTGCATCTGTCGCGACCTCTCTCTTTTTTCGGCGCCCGCAATCGGGTAAGAGCGCCTAAGGAGGCTAATGGCTCGGCTGAATTTATTAAGCCCAGACTCTCCCAAGTCCACCAATTCACGACTTTAATAGTCCAAGTTTTTAACCTGTAAGTCAATTTTAAACGGAGTCGCCACTAATCGGTTTGGGATGGGTTGATTAGAAACCCAAGCGAAATATTGGGAGAAATATTGCTCCTCGCGTAACTGAGAAATTAGGATCGGGACTTGATTACACTAGTTAATCACTAATGCCCTTTCGGTACCTAATCTTGTTTAAACCCTAAGGCTTTTTGGATTTTTGAGGGATTTTCCATGCATTTTGGGAGGAAAAACATTTTTTAGTCTTTTTTCTAATTTTTTGGACATAAAAAGCATTTTTTGGATTTTTGGATCTTTTTCTGAAAATATAAATCATTTTTTGGCTTTTTCTGACTTTTTTGGCTTTTTTGGGAAAATATGGACATTTTCGATTTTTTGATTTTTTTTTAGAAAATAAAATATTTTTTATTAAAATATTATTTTTATATTAAAATAATAAAAAATAACCGTCGGATCCGGGTTGGAGTCCGACCGGCTTTTTTTTTTGAAAAAATTATTTATTTAACGCAAGCCCGACTCAATTTTTTTTTTTTTAAACGTAAAAGCCCAAAACCTATTTTTTTGGCCCACTTCAAAAAAATCTAGCCCAACACAACCCAGCCACGCGTGCGGGCGGGTTGGGCCCTACCGGACGCCCGGCCCGGATCCGCCCGACTTCGACCCGGCTCCTGCGAACCCTACCCGGACGCCAACCCGGATCCGCCCGACTTCGACCCGGCTCACTGCGAACCCTACCCGGATCCGACCCGACCGCGACCCGGTCTTCCGCCGCGCCCGCAATTTGCGGAATCCCTACCCGGTTCCGATCCGGGTCCGACCCGACAACCCGGTCGCGACCGAAAATCGGGAACCCTAGGGGTTCCCGAATCGCGGCGCGAGGCAGACCGACAGCGAGGGCGACGGCGACGGCGGCGGCGGCGGCGGCGGCGGCGGCGATGGCGAACACCACGGTAGTGACGCGGGTTGGATGGGAGGGGGAAACTATGGCGACGGCAACGGCGGCGGTGGCGGTGGCGGTAGCGGTACCTTTTCTTGTGGCGATGACGGCGACGACGGAGCAGAGCAGATCTACGACGGTGGCGGCCATGGCGAGGGTAGACCCGATGGCGATGACCGCGGCGGACGACGACGGCGGCATCGGTGGGTCTGACGGTCCGATCCGACCAGATCCGGCGCCGAGCTACCTTCTCTCTCCCTCGGGCTCGCCCTTCGAGCTCCCGAAGTCTCTCGGGGACCCCTCCGAGCTCACCACACCACGGCCGGCCGGAACTCGAGCTCCCGAAGTCTCTGGGGACCCTAAGCCTCGGGCTGGCTTCTCTCTCTCTACCTCCGCCTTCGGATCCTGGGCTTGCTCGTCCTCGGCTCCCAGCTGAAGTCTCGGCAAAGAAGCTCGAAGCTTTGCAGCCTTCGATCGTTCTCGGCGTGCCCTTTGCCGTCGTCGGGGAGCTCTATTTATAGGCGAGGAGGCGGCGGTCAATGGGGCTTCGACCGCCGGTCTTCGCACGCCAACGGCCTCCGCCGACCGAACCGGCGTCCCATCCGAGCTCCTCCAACAAGGCGTGCTCGGCATTGAAGGAAGCTGATGATGGCGCTTGAGATCTGCTCTTCCGGCCGACGTCGGCCTACACTCCTCGGCCGTAGGTTGTCCTTCGCGCGCGTGAGTTGCGAGGCGGAGGGGAAGAAGAGGGAAGAAGGAAGAAGAAGAAGAGAGGGGGCCGAGGCTGGAGGAGAAGGAGGCTGGGCTTGGGCCGCGAAAGGAGAGAGAAAAGGAGGGGGCCGGGCCTGCTACCAATTTTTTGTTTTCTTTTTGTTTTTATTGATTTTTTTGTTGTTTTTGTTATTTATTATTTATTATCTAAAAAAATAAAAGAAATTAAGACCTAATTAAACCTAATCAAAATTTTTAGGTGTCAACAGCTGCCCCTCTTTGAAGGTGAGTTCGCAGAAGTTGCATTCAAAGATAAACCTGATACCTAAATTTTGTCTATACATATGCAATAGATTATACTTATTTAGGACCTAGTGTCCTATGCAGAAAATGAGCAATATAACATTGTGTATACTAAGACAGATAAGAAGATACCTGTAGTTACTTACCGGGAGTGAGTGAGATAGGGTGTGAACCCCGAGTTTTGGCAAGTATCAAGGCGTCATCTTACCTGTTGCATGAGGAGATTGCTTCTCTAGGGCCCGAACCATTCTTCGGTCGCCTATTGGAGCAATAAGTGGTTTGTCTAGGACCCGAACCATTCTTCGGTCGCCTGGTTTGTCCAGGGACCCAAACCTTTCTTCGGTCGCCTATTAGAGCAATAAGTTGTTTGTCTAGGACCCGAACCTTTCTTCGGTCGCCTTGACGAGGAATTGCTTTTCCAGGACCCGAACCTTTCTTCGGTTGCATGTTAGAGCAATAAGTTGGTTTGTCTAGGACCCGAACCTTTCTTCGGTCGCCTTGACGGGAATTGCTTTTCCAGGGACCCGAACCTTTCTTCGGTCGCCCGTTAGAGCAATAAGTTGTTTTGTCTAGGACCCGAACCTTTCTTCGGTCGCCTTGACGGGAAATGCGCCCGACCTTTCTCGGGACATCTTCATGTTTGTTGGGAGATAGTACTTGGATGATCACAAGTACAAACTCTTAGAGATACTTGGATGATCACAAGCATCGAAGGGGTACCTGGACGATCACAGGCACAAACTCTTGGGGGATACTTGGATGATCACAAGTATCAGAGGGGTACCTGGACGATCACATGTACAAACTCTTTGGGGATACCTGGATGATCACAAGTATCGAAGGGGTACCTGGACGATCACAGGTACAAACTCTTTGGGGATACCGAGCGCGGAAGAATCAAGGCATAGATATTCGATGTGGAAATATCGAGGATGGGTCTCGCATATACGTGAAGGTCTCAAACTCTTGTAGTGGGAATATCGGGACGTACCTTGGATATTCATGAAGGTCTCTCACCTCCCGGTATGTGGGAATATCGAGGGCGTGCGCATATTCATGAAGGTCTTCACCTATTCAAATGGGAATATCGAGGGTGCTATTCAAGGTCTCTCACCTCCTGGTAATGGGAATATCGAGGGCGTACCTTGGATATTCATGAAGGTCTCTCACCTCCTGGTAATTGGGAATATCGAGGGCGTACCTGGGATATTCGTGAATGTCTCTCACCTCCTAGTAGTTTAGAATATCGAGGATATACCTTGGATATTCATAAAGGTCTCTCACCTCCTGGTAGTTGGGAATATCGAGTGCGTACCTGAGATATTCGTGAAGGTCTCTCACCTCCTGGTAGTTGGGAATATTGAGGACGTGCCTCGCATATTCATGAAGGTTTCTCACCTCCTGGTAATTGGGAATATTGAGGACGTGCCTCGCATATTCATGAAGGTTTCTCACCTCCTGGTAATTGGGAATATTGAGGATGTGCCTCGTATATTCATGAAGGTTTCTCACCTCCTGGTAATTGGGAATATCGAGGACGTACCTTGGATATTCATGAAGGTTTCTCACCTCCTGGTAATTGGGAATATCGAGGGCGTGCCTCGAGTATTCGTGAAGGTTTCTCACCTCCTGGTAACATAAACTTGAATGTAGCACGAGGCTTACCTGGATGGCCGCAGGTACTTAAAAGGGGTGGAACACCTGGATAGCCACAGGTGTACAAAGTACTGGAATACTTGGATGAACACAAGTATTTAATGATACAACCTAGGACCACTCAGTTGGTCCAAGTGTAAGAAAGCATACCTGGGTAGGTGCAGGCACACAAAGCAGTGGAATGCTTGAACAGCTGCTATTATTTGGGGACAACTCAAGCCAGTTGAGTGTCATGAAAAGGGAGTACCTGAACGACGGTGGGTATTTGATGATATGGGGATACCTAGACAGCAGTAGGTATTCCAAGAGATACTTGGTCAGTCGCAAGTATCAATACTCTGGAGACAACTCGAACAGGTCGAGTGTCAGGAAAAGGGAGTATCCGAACGGTGGCCAGTACTCAAAGACAAAGGATACCTAGACAGCGGTAGGTATTCAACGATAAAGGATACTTGGTCACCACAAGTATCAATACTCTAAGGACAACTCGAACAGGTCGAGTGTCGATAAGAGGGAGTACCCGGCAAGTGGTGGGTACTCAAAGACAATGGGATACTGAGACAATTGCAAGCACCCAAACTCAAGGGACGACTCGAATAGGTCGAGTGTCAAGAAGAGAGTACCTGGACAGTGGTAGGTACTTTAAGACAAATGGGGATAGAGATATGCTTACCTAGCAATATCTCTGATCTCTAAGAGTATGTCTGCTATTTGCACAATATGCACACATGATTGTATATGCTGTAAATTCATGAATTTAAATGTGATTCATGCATGACAATTTTGTCAATTTGCATCATCCGAATTTCCACTGGGAAGATTTGAAAGACAACCTTCATTTAGAATGTAGATATCTTGAGCATGCTAGATGAGGGACTTTCAGTTTGAAAGGACTTTCCGCTCACTCTCATGGAAAAGGCTATCCTGACCATTGATGCAGGATTCATAAGGACCACACTATATCACTGTCATCATGTTAGTAGGGGGGTCCGAGTATTCTCGCAAGTGGTACGACTTTACCAATGTGAGAGGTCTTTGTTGAAATTGTGATGAAGACTTGGTCAATGGCTCATCAAATGGGACCATCAAGGTCAAGGCTCATGAACGAAAATGTGCCGCACGATCATCTCCGGGTTTGCAAGTCAAGAGAATCCCTGCGAAAAGAGATAGAGTAATCTTGCTCGTACTTCTTCGAGCGATGCTTATAGGCATATGAAATCCTACGTTAATTGAAGTGCCCCTAGTCTGAAGAGACTTTTACAATGGGATGCAATGTAGGCTTGATTCATGTGTAAAAAGGTAGAGAGCTGGTGATTGCCTTGGCATTTGTCACCGGTCTTTCTTCTCACTGTCAAATGGAGGTTCTATGGACCACAACAACAACATTTTCTTGGCTGCATTTTTTACTGGGGGGCATTGGCCTTGCTTTTACCAGGCACACTGCTTTTTTCATGCCCCTATTTTTATTCCAGTTCTTCATTCTTTTTTATGCCCCTATTTTTATTCCAGTTCTTCATTCATGGGCATTGACCTTGCTTTTACCAGGTACACTGCTTTTTTATGCCCATGTTTTTTCATTCTTGTTGCTTGAGAGCTGATCTTGACAAGTTCAAGCAAATGCCTTTGTTAGACTATTGAGTCTTCATCTTTTGTCGGCGCTTTTGATTATGCTGCTCAAACGGCAGTAGCTTCTGCTTTGCCTCCATGTGAGGGTGAATTTACAGACTCAATTGAGTTGTACAATGAATACAAGTGCATAGAGAAAGAATTGCTCTTCATCATTTTAGGGCACTTAAATTAACGTGAGTGTTCATATGCAATAAGAACACCCGAAGATTGATGCAAGTGCGAGCAAGAAAATTTCTATCTCTCTTCTCACCTTGTGATGTTGCTTTGCCTCCGATCTGCCCTAGTGTGGGGTGGTTCTTGACGGGGGTATGGGAGAAACTTCACCAGTGTAAGGAGCTCAAAGGGGTGAGCAATGAAATGCCTCTCACTGTTTTGGTTATCGTACCATTCGCGAGAGAACTCTTTACCCTGCAGTCATGGAATCTTCTGCACTCATCTCACAAGTGTATAGATGGGGGATTGTGTGTAGGATATGGCTTGCCTTTCATCATCCCGACGCGCCTCATCCAGCATGCTCAATCAATCTTGTATTCTTCACTTAGCTGTCTATTCTAATAATCCTCGGTGGAATCGGTGACTTAGACAGAGACAAAATCATCATGCAGAATTCATTTGGAAATGACATGCAACATTTTGAATATGATGGAGTTTGAACTCTTCAAAACAAGTGAATGGTTTTGACTAAAAAAAAGACCCTATTGAAAACTTTAAGAGTTAACATAATGGTGTTTCCAAATATGCTAAATTTTGAACATCAAAAGGGTTATTCACAAAGGGGTGTCGATAGTTATCCCTATTGATTAGGGATATGACTCATGAAGGATCAGCTGGGGTTGGGAATCTGATCGGGCATCTCTGCTTTTGCCCTTGCAGAAGAGAAGATGTACAAATAGATCAATTAGTATGGCCAAAATCAAATGTGAGTTGAGGCCTGAAGATTTTCTGTCATTTGCTTTGGCGATTACTCGGACGCCATTTCGTTTTAGAGAGCTTTGTTTGACATGTCTCTCATTGATTTGTTATCTTTGTTTTTGACGGTCAAGTGATCCTGCAACAAACAAGACATGCTTCTCATTGATTCGTTATCCTTGCTTTTGACAGTAAGGTGATCCTGCAACAAACAAGAGGAAATGTGTTAGTCATGAACTCTTTCAAGAGTCGAATAACTGGAATCGATACAACTTTACCCTTCACTGGTTTGCAGACGATTGGGTGAACCTAAAGTGAGATGGGGACACGAAGTCCTATGTCCCTTGCTTTGTTAAGTCAATTATTCTTAATTTGCCCGCAAGGGAAGCAAATGTTTTTTTTTTTACTAAGCGGCTAGCCGCGTCGGGATTTGAACCCCGACTTTGGACCATTTTTGTTCTTCCTGGGACATGGTGTCCACATTTAACCGAACCGGCTCTGGCACTTCCTTTCATACCAAGTTAGGTAAATCGATTTTTGATTTGCCAAATTAACCATTAAGCTTGGCTTTCTTGAATCCTATGCTTCCTGTCAATAGAAGAAAATATGTCAAAAGTGAATTCAAAGAGGGGGGAGTATTGGAAACGATACCAAATTACTCTTCTCCAAAGTTTGTATTTGCTGACTCCTAGATATTTGAATGTCGATGATGGCCTTTTATCTTGGCATAGTTTAATGTTCTTTCGATTGGCCTTCCTCACTTGTGACCATGTATGCATGATTGATGGTCGTTGATTCATCTTCAACGCCTTCCTTCTTTGGAATTTTTCTTCTTCGTCTTTGACTATATGCCATTGGGCAAAAGTCATGTACCTCAAGCTTCTATGGAATCTGAGATGGACAATCAAAAGTCTCCAATTCTTTTATGGCAATTACTTCTTGGAAGAGTATGCATCGTAGGAGCTAGATTCCAACATCATTGTCATTGGGGCAATGGGACTTAAGCCGCTTTGTCAAGCCATCGATTTTCTCCATTTTTGAAAAGGAAGAGAAGAAATTTCTTTGTGCTTCTTGGCTCGTTGAACGGGATAAGACTGGAAGTCCATTTTTGGCAAACGGATGATCCTTTTCTTTTTGCCCCAATAAGACTTTCTTGGGAGGGTGTCATTGAATCCCCGTTTTCTTGGCAAGATGCACTTGTGCTTCAAATGCCCCCTGTCACACTAAGTCAAAGGGGAAATGATCTTCGAGACATGAAGTGAGTGGGTCGAAAAGACAAACATGATTAAATTTATCTTGTTTTGACAAAAGCTTTTGGGTGATGAAACATTTTTTGTTTTCAAAAGTATATATCTTTGGGGGAAAGAAAGCATGAGGAAGCCCAGCCCTCAGTATTCTTCTTGGATGATAATTTTTTCATGGTTGGATAGCATCACCGGGCAGGTTTGGAGTACCGCCTCATGCTCTCAAAACAAAATATTAGAACTGTACATTAGAGTACTTGAATGGAAAATACAACAGTAGCACACATGATAAGAAACATGAAATTATAAAAACAAGCAACACCCATGAAAACTCCTATGAAAAGGAGCACTTTGATAATGCTGGTTTTGAAATCAAGCGCCTTTGAGTTCCTCGCCTCCGTAGACTCGAAGTATTCGCATGAGAGGACCACTTCATTGAAGCTATGGAAATGCAACCCATGCAACCAACAAAGCAATGCTTGCGGGGTAAAGCCCCTATGAATAGCTTTATCATTTCTTCTTCGGCCAACGAGGGTAGGTTTGCATCATAAAGCTTCCCACCTCCTTGCATATGCTCGAAAATCCTCCATTGGTCTTCTTCTAAAGTGAACCAAGTTCTCGCAAGACAGTTCAGTTCCAATCTGGTGCTGGTATTGATGCAAGAATGTGGAAGACAGCTCATTCCAATCCCTCATGAGGCTGATATCTGCTGTGACGAACCACTGCAATGCAGACCCTGTAAGACTTTCTTGGAAGGCCTGAGTTGTGAATGACATCGGGCTATAGTACCGACTCATTTCAGCATGGAGGTACTGCAAGTGGGCCACGGGGCAAGTCGTGCCGTTATATTTGCGGAAATTGGGTATCCACATTTCTATGGGGGTCATGATCCTACCAGGGCAAGACAAGCTTGGTCTGTCTTGATTAGGCCACTGGTTTTCCCACTGCATATTTGTTGTAGTGGTGAATTCTTCTATTTCAGGGAAGTTGGACTCTACCGAAATTACCCCATTACTTTCTTCTGGGTTAAAATTTCCGAATGAGGATGAAGTATTGAAACTATCCTCATGGTCAGAGGACGAGCTTAGTACTTCGTTAGGATTGTAGTGGATAAAGACATATGCTTCTTCTTCTGACAGGCCTTCATCCCCGGATGAGAGTAGGAAATAGTTATACGATGAATCGTTAGTTTCATTGTCGAAATAACGCTGGAAGTTCTTGGGATTGTATTCTGGAGCCGGGAAGTCTTCAGGGTTGTACTCTAGGGGATGGTAGCCTTCAAAGCTGTATTCTTGGGAATGCTCGAAGCTTTGGTGCGGTGGCTCGTCGGCAGGTGCTGTATTGATCTGCTTAGGCTTTCTTTTCTTGGCCCCTGGTCCAGATCTTTTGAGTAGGGCCCTTCGTTTTGCCAGCTCGATTCTGTCAAGGGAAGTGAGAGACATTAGAGTTTCACTATCTGATTCACTTTCCAGGTTGATAGGGGTTGGTATTCTTTGGACCCTAGCTCTTGGAGTAAGCTTGGGGAGTTGTCCAGTCGTGCCCCGGTCTTGAACAGGCTCTATGTCTTTGATCTCGTACAAAGGCTCCTTGCCTTTCCTAGTGGGAAATTTTCCAGTAACATGGTGTTGTTCAGCTGCCCATTTATCATGCAAGGCTTCATTGACATGCTCTTTTCCTATCTCAGCGACTAACGGTTCCTCGTGCTCCGCGATCATCAATTCTTCATAGGGCAAGGCTATGTCAGGGTTGATGTCAATATCATATTCTTGGTGAAAAACATGAATTAGTTCCCTCCAGGTTTTAAGGGGACTAATCTTCCTGACAATGTACCATCGCAAGGCGAGGGCCGGTCAAGCTCGATTAGTACGATTGAATCATCCTTCGGACCAGGTAGGCCCGAAAGTAGGTCTCCCGGGCGTGAGGTATTAGCATACCTTTCGCATTCAGGTGCTTTGAGCTCTTCAAGGATTTCAATGCCGGCATAATTGGAAAGGTCCATGGGATTCCGCTCTGCCGCAAATGGCTTAACTTTTTCATGATCTTTTCAAACTGTCTATGGTACTGGCTATTTTCTGGCAAATTTGCAGGTGTCATGATGGTGTTTAAGGCAACTGCAGAGTTGGGCTCGGCTTGAGTAGATTTCATTTGTCTTGAGAGTTGTTGAAGGACAATGGACATATGTCCTACGCCGTCTTCAATGTTAATGAGGCGATTTTGTACATCATTCTGATCGGGCCTTAGTGCATGAGGCCATTCGCGAGCTATTGGTGGCCGGCTATTCATAATTACCTACTTGTTGCGAAAACAATGAATGAGCACGAAAGTAAACAAAGATTGACCCATGGCAATGGTCTAACTACTTCTTTTTTTTTATTTATCAAAAGAGGATTTTATAGACCGCATACTCCTAACATCTAGAACTTGAAATTGAAAAGACAGGATGAAATACTAGATATTAAACAAGAGTCCCTAAACAATGGGACAGAACTTTCACACTATTTACACCAAGGGGCACATGATTGCCAATTTATATGCGACGGGAAGCCTTGTTCTTGCGAGAACGCCTGCTTCCTTGAACTGGCTCTGAGGTGTGCATCCAGTCCATTCCCAAATCCCTCTCCATGAGCTCTGCTTGCTCGTGCTGGCTGCTCTCGCTGATTGAGTGAGGGACTGATGGCTTCCATCTTGTCGGGATACAATGGTTGTGGATGTAGGACATGGAGGCGTGGTGGGCTTTTTCTTCTCCCTCAAGCCCTTCAGGTACCACGATCCTTTTACGATGGCACTTGTTCCATGCTTCTTCATAAATGTCAACCATGTATTCAAAATTTCGATGAGTGAAGAGAAGTGGAGGGGTCCTCTTCTTGAAAGATGGCGGGATCTCCTGAAGGGCTCCATACTGTCGTGCCACCCGTTGTGGGAAATAGGAAAAAGCACCGGTGAGGCCGAGCAGCGGAATTGGATGGCGGCGCTTGAAAGCAAAGCGAGCTCTCTTTTCATAGAACCAACCAGCACACCATTGGAATGCCTCAGGAGCCGGGTCTCTTAGGAAATTTATCCAATTTAAACAGCTTTGATTGGGAATGTATGGTCCTAAAACCATAAATTTTTGTAATGGATTTTCGAAGTCATTCATTCCAGATGATCGCATGAAGCCTTGGAATTCGCTTAGGTGAGAAAAGAACCAGACTTGTAAAATTTCAGGAGAGGCTCGCATGATTTTCTCCGTGTTGTCTTTAAAACAATTAAAGGACAAGAATGTTTCAGTTAAAATCATATTGACATAATTTTGCCCCTCAAGATTTGATCAACTATCCATGCCATCTTAGGACTTATGACATTTCTTTGATGGGGAAAATGATGAACCCAAAAAGCCCGGGAGGAAAATCTCGCTTTTTTGGGTCATAGGCTGATTTTGAAAACAGGCGTTCATGAATTCTAGTGGGCAGGTATTGTTGTTGCCTTCAAGAATTTGTCTCATGACATGGATTTCAGTTCCTAAAAGTCGCGCTAACCCCTGCCACGGGAGGAAGCCTGTCGATGGCTTAACAAGCTTTTTCTTGAGAGGCATTCCAGTGATGATGCTATATTCTTCCAGAGTTGGGGTTAGCTCAAACCCACCAAACATAAAAGTAGTCGTCTTCAAGCACCAGAAATGTGCCATGGCCTGTATGACTTCGGGACGAACGGTGATTTGAATCAACAATAGGAGATGACCGACTTTGGCCTTCACACGCTCTTGGGCAAACTGATCTAATTGACCCCACCATCTGAAGAGCTCCGCCTTGGGAGCAGGAATGAACTGGATATCGTTTTTCCCCATCGCATATAAACTGGGACTTGAAAAGCTTATCCTAAATTGCCATGGGTCAAAATAAAAAGACTGAGTAAAAGTAAAGAAATCACTTTGTTTTTAAAGAAAAATGGCAAGCACAAGGACATGCGCATGGGACGTGCGGCTCGATTTCTAACTCAGAAGGTTTGATGAAATTAAAAAGGTATCCGCCCGTCGCAGTCTCGCGTTAGCAGCATACCCTCTTAACCTCGGCTAAGAAATTCGGGGAAAAGAAAGGCAACCTCTACATCGCAGTCTCGCGTTCGAGGTCGTATCTTTCTTAACACCATCCTAGAAATCCTATGGCGGCCCAGGTCCGGCGGCCGGGTTGTGTGTGTCATGTGCAGTGCTAAAGCATTTAAGGATGCACAGCAGTTTATCATCACAAAACATTTTATTTTCACAGAATAAAAAAAACTTTAAGCTATTACCCTGCACAAAAGAAAAAAAATCCAAGTCAGCAAAGCATTTAAACAAAGATAAAATGGCCTAAGTCCTCAAAGTCCCCAGCGGAGTCGCCAAGCTGTCGCGACCTCTCTCTTTTTTTTTTTCGGCGCCCGCAATCGGGTACAAGCGCCTAAGGAGGCTAATGGCTCGGCTGAATTTATTAAGCCCGGACTCTCCCAAGTCCACCAATTCGCGACTTAATGGTTCAAATTTTTAACCTGTAAGTCAATTTTAAAACGGAGTCGCCACTAATCGGTTTAGGTTGGGTCGATAAGAAACCCAAGCGAAATATCAGGAGAAATACTCGCTCCTACGCAATTAGAGAAATTAGGATCGGGGACTTGATTACATTAGTTAATCACTAATGCCCTTTCGGTACCTAATCTTGTTTAAACCCTAAGGCTTTTGGATTTTTGAGGGATTTTCCATGCATTTTGGAAGGAAAAACATTTTTTAGTCTTTTTCTAATTTTTGGACATAAAAAGCATTTTTTGGATTTTTGGATCTTTTTCTGAAAATATAAATCATTTTTTGGCTTTTTCTGACTTTTTTTGGCTTTTTTTTTTGGAAAATATGGACATTTTCGATTTTTTGATTTTTTTAGAAAATAAAATATTTTTTATTAAAATAATAAAAAAACAAAAATACATATTTTCCAGCGTTTTTTTTGGAAAATAAATTATTTATTTATTATTTTTAAAATGTAAAAGCCCAAAACCTATTTTTGGCCCACTTCACAAAAATCTAGGGTCAACACACACCCCGACCACGCGGGCCCGACGATGCCGTGGAAACCCTACCCGGACCCGGCCCGAACCCGGATCCGCCCGACTTCGACCCGGCTCCTTCGCGGACCCTACCCGGATCCGACCCGAATCGCGACCCGGTCTTCCGCCGCGCCCGTAATTTGCGGAACCCTACCCGGTTCCCGATCCGGGTCCGACCCGACAACCCGGGGTCGCGACCGGAAAATCGGGAACCTAGGGTTCCCGAATCGCGGCGCCGAGGCACGGGGGGGAGGGCGACGGCGGCGCGATACGGCACGGCGACGGCGGCGGCAGCGGCGGTAGTGACGATTGATGCGGAGGGGACTACCGACGGCAACGGCGGCGCATAGAATGGGGTTGGATGGTGGTGGCGGTACGGCTTTTACCTTTTCTTGAACGGGGCGATGACGCGACGACAACCGTCGAAGCGGATCTACGGGACGGTGGCGGCCACGGCGAGGGCAGATCGATGGCGATGACCGCGGCGGGCGACGGCGCGGGCGGGGTCCGGGCGGTCGATCCGACCAGATCCGGCGCCGAGCTACCTTCTCTCTCCTCGGGCTCGCCCTTCGAGCTCCCCGAAGTCTCTCGGGGACCCCTCCGAGCTCACCACGCCACGGCCGGCCGGAACTCGAGCTCCCGAAGTCTCTTGGGGGACCCCAAGCCTCGGCTGGCTTCTCTCTCTCTACCTCGCCTTCGGATCTGGGCTTGCTCGTCCTCGGCTCCCCTGAAGTCTCTCGGCAGAAGCTCAAAGCTTTGCAGCCTTCGATCGTTCTCGACGTGCCCTTTGCCGTCGTCGGGGAAGCTCTATTTATAGGCGAGGAGGCGGCCGGTCGATGGGGCTTCGACCGCCGGTCTTCGCACGCCGAACGGCCTCCGCCGACCGAACCGGCGTCCCATCCGAGCTCCTCCGACAAGGCGTGCTCGGCATTGAAGGAAGCTGATGATGGCGCTTGAGATCTGTCTCTTCCGGCCGACGTCGGCCTACACTCCTCGGCCGTAGGTTGTCCTTCGCGCGCGTGAGTTGCAGAGGCGGAGGGGAAGAAGAGGGAAGAAGGAAGAAGAAGAAGAGAGAGGGGGCCGGGCTGGAGGAGAAGGAGGAGGGCTTGGGCTAGCGAAAAGGAGAGAAAAAGGAGGGGGCTGGGCCTGGCTACCAATTTTTGTTTTCTTTTGTTTTTATTGATTTTTTTGTTGTTTTTGTTATTTATTATTTATTATCTAAAAAATAAAAGAAATTAAGACCTAATTAAACCTAATCAAAATTTTTAGGTGTCAACAGCATCTCAACACTGAAACACTCAACTTGCTTGTTCAATTCCTGCTCTTTGCCATTGCATAACCGATGCTAAAAAATCGAGTCTTTGTTATATGTCTTCTTCTTCTCCTTCTACTACTACTACATCAGTCTTTTAGCATCGCCAACGAAAATAATCAGTGCACCACCTCTTGTGGGGAGATCTCAAACATAACCTACCCATTTCGGCTGAAGGGTGATCCGAAAGGTTGTGGTGACCCTAACTATGAGTTAACTTGCATAAATAACCACACCATTCTCGATTTGTATCCAAGCAAGTACTATGTACGACACATCGACCATACCAACTACACAACTAGGGTTGCTGATGTTGCGCTAAACGGAAATTGCTCGTCTCTTCCTCACCACCCATTGTCGTGCAACTACTTCAGCTACAAATGGAAGCCGTATGAATGCGAAATCACAACGGATGAGTATGTAATGTTTCCAAGGACCATGGCATTCATGGACTGCATGAAGGCCATCGATTCTCCGCTTTATGTCGACACTTCATCGTGCTTTGATGGGGTCAAACTTTCGAATTCCTCCAGTACAAGAGGGCGAGTATACGCCATGATCGATGCGAATGTCTCGTCTGTGGAAACTGCATGCACTATAAAGCATATGGCAATGATACCATGGTGTGTTAATTGTAGTGATCTTCATTCCTATGCACAAATTCATGAACAGATGTCTTATGGATTTGAGCTTTCATGGCTTCAAAAAGCCTGTAAGGTGCAATTCAAAGGTTGTTGGGGGTGCAGCATCAACGCTACGAACCAAATTTATTGCGCAAGCAAGAACGGTAAGTACTTATGATTTGTTCAGTTTTCTCAACAAATATATTTGGCTGTGATTTTTCATCTAAATGTGAAATTGAGCTCAGTCATCTGTATATCTTTTCAGAGCTCAAGTAATTTAAAAATGGTCATTAAGGTCAATTAGTTAGATAAATGTTGTTGTGGTTTTTATAAGTATAATAATGAACATGTTTTTATTCATTTGTTTATTTATTTATTTATTTCATATTCCGCTGACAAATCTTAATGAATTGAACCAATACAGTCATTGCTTGATTATGGTAAATAGGTATCTTTTAAATTTTTTTAGTTTTCACTTGTCACATATTCAATCTCCCTTTTAGGAAATTCTATCCTCTCACTTATCGGTTGGAGTATCGTGCTGCTCGCCTTCTATGGCATCGGTAACATTACTACAATCTTCTCATTGTGAAATTGATTTAATATTTCTAGAAGCAAACATTTAATACCCACAAATTGGTTATCTTCAGACCAAAATAAAATAAAATTGGTTATCTGAAAAATTGCACACCCTCAATTCCCTTGCATTTTCACCAAAATACAGGGCCATTCGTGGTTGTGAAATTTATCTTGGGAGCCCCATGTGTGATGATGTTGCTTATATGCAAATGGAGGAGAAGACACTTAGCAATGGATCAAAACGTTGAAGAATTTTTGCAATCTAACAATAACTTCTTGCCGATAAGATACTCTTACTCGCAGATCAAGAAAATCACGGGCGGTCTTAAGGACAAACTAGGTGAGGGAGGGTATGGTTCTGTGTTCAAAGGAAGACTGAGAAGTGGTCGCGATGTTGCGGTGAAGATACTGAAGAATGGTAAAGCAAATGGGCAGGACTTCATTAGTGAAGTGGCTACCATCGGAAGAATACATCATGTTAATGTGGTTGGACTCATTGATTTTTGCTTTGAAGGCTCCAAACAAGCTCTCATCTACGATTTCATGCACAATGGGTCTTTGGATAAGCACATTTTCTCACAAGGACAGGGGACTTGTCTTGATTGCAAGGAAGTGTACAAGATCGCTCTCGGAGTGGCTAGAGGGATCAAGTATCTTCATCGAGGATGTGACATGCAAATTCTACACTTCGATATTGAGCCTCACAATATTCTTCTTGACAAGGATTTAACTCCAAAAGTTTCTGACTTTGGGCTGGCGAGATTGTACTCCCCAGACTACAACACCGTGTCTTTAACTGCCGCAAGAGGAACCTTGGGATACATGGCTCCGAAGCTGGTCTATAAGAACATTGGGAGTATCTCTTACAAAGCCGATGTCTATAGTTTTGGGAAATTGTTAATGGAAATGGCTAGTAGGAGGAAGAATGCAGACATGGTTGTAGAGTATTCTAGTGATATTTACTTTCCCTTATGGGTTCATGACCAACTTAGTGAGGGATCGAATATTCCAATGGAAGAGGTTAGCGAGGAGGATAAGAGAATAGTAAAGAAGATGATAATAGTTGCTCTTTGGTGCATACAGTTGAATCCCAATGATCGTCCTTTGATGCGTAAAGTCTTGGAAATGCTTGAAGGAGAAGCAGATGATCTACAAGTACCTCCCAAACCACTCTTTTATCCAACGGAAATGTCAACAAGGGATGATGAAACTTGGACCAATGAAGGCAATGATACTATATCTACTTCATCGATTAGTGCAGCAACTTATGAAGCTTCGCATCTTGAGAACACTAGTACTAGTATTAGACAAGCATAGATAAATTATCAGTAGCACCTACTCCAATCACATATGTGACAAACAGAAACAGATCGAATTGATGATGTAGGTCTCCTTTTATGGCCATCAGATTCTAGATGTTTATAACTATGTTTATAATCTTAATTTTGATTGTATTTCAGTGTAGTCCTATGAGGAGTGAGTTTGGGTCTTGGTGTCTTTGTTTAAAAGCCCAACTAGCACAGAACTCATGCTACGCATGGCTCCACGGCACACCAATTGTTTTGTTGCCATGCATAACGTTGAAAAAGGACAAATGGAGAGAGATAGATAAAATTTTAGGAGAGATGATAAATGAAAACTTGGATCTATTTTTTGGGGTTTGGGGTTCGTGTGTGTGTTTTTTTGGGGGGGACTTCAAATTCTTGTTTCTTCTATGGGTTTGCTAAGGTTAATTAGGCTTCTTTTGTTTCGTGGAAGATGTGATATTTATAGAAAATATTTTCTAATAATTCATTTTTAAGAAAATGATAATATTTATTCTTGTTTATTTTTTATTTTCTTTTTCGTTTTCCTTCGCCGCCGCCAACCACGGCAATGGTCGGCGATCAGCCATGAGTGAGGAACAAGCTCACCCAAGGCTAGCGAGGCTCGAGCTCCCCAATTTTGACGATTTGAGCTAAGCTAGCCTTTTGTGAGTTTGAACTCGCCAAAGAGCGACGAAGTCGAGCCTTGCTAGATTGCGAGCCAACGCCTTGCCAGAGATCGACGAGGCCAGCCTCACCAAATTGGCGAGCTCAAGCCTCGCAGCCTTGGGTAAGCTCATCCCTCATTTGTGGAACAAGGTCAGTCTTCGGCCTTTGTCATGGTCGACAACAAGCCAAAGAAGAAGAAAAAAGAAAAGAAAAAACAATTAAAAATCTATTTTAAAAAAATAGAAAAAGTAGAAAAAAATAATTAAAAGGAGTGCATGAAGGAGAACGTGCTTGGTCTTGGTTAACAGAAAGGGGATGGAGAATGATTTCGAAATCATTTTCCCACTTTTGAATGTGTTTTTTTATTGATGGAAAATGTTTTTCTTAATTAGCTTATTTTCTATAAACCAAATAGGGGAAAATCTGGAAAACTTTTTCCCGAAAGTTTTGGTAAGTTAGGTTAATGTTTTTTTTATTAATATAGGAAGAAGAGATTTCTCTATTTTTGGCCTAAAAAATTCCAAAATAATAATAGAAACATATCTTGCTATTGCAATCATAATCAACACTCGCATGCCGTGGGAATGTTGGATGGTCTTGGACTTCTCTCACTCCCAAAAGCTAACTCAAATAGAAATTTTTTTCATTTCACTTATAAACTAATTACCAGCCACTTTCACTAATCCTAACAATCTTCTCTCACATATTAGACCCTAGGTCATAGCAGCAACAACTCGTATCTCCACTGTGACTATTAGGTATAGAGTTTTTGGTAAGCTAGGCTCTTATGTCAATGTGAGGTGGTCTTAGATTTCTCTCACCTCCCAAAAACTAGCTAAAAGTGAGACTTCCTTATATTTATAAACTAACCACTAACTTCTTTCAACAACCGATATGAAATAACCCCAACAAGAAAGGTGAAGACAAAGTCAAAGAAGAAGGCGATAAGCGATGGAGACGAAGTAGTGACGACACGGTGTGGCACGTGCATGGCGGGGACGCCGTGGAGCTGTAGGCACATCTCGCAAACTAGCGCATCGCCATTAGGATCACTGGCGAGGCTTGCCCTACAAGCTTTCACTCTAGCTACTTGAGTGCCACCCCAAGTAGCCCGATCCCTGGCTTTGTCAACCTCAACCAAAGCAATGCAAGAGCCAGTATGCCCATGCTGCTTCGTGAATGCTTTTGCGTCGTCCGACTGTTGTGTTGTAGTTGATGATCAAAGATCAACTCCTCTTCCTTCTTCTATCTCAGTCTTTTAGTATTGTCGTTGAAAATAATCGGTGTACCACCTCTTATGACGAGATCATGAACATAAGTTACACATTTTGGCTAAAAAGCGATTTGAAAGTTTGTGACGACCCTAACTATGAGCTAGCTTGCATAAATAATCACACCATTTTTCATTTGTACTCGGGCAAAAACTCTATGCGGTGCATCAACTATACCAACAACATAATTAGGGTGGCCTCAAAAATATTATATATACAACAATTATAATTTTTATACTTGACTTTTTATAATCGAAAAGGGAAATTCGAAAATATGAAAAGTAGAGAAAGGCCTCGCACATTCTACGCGTCGTTTTGCGCGCGAGATTTCACGAATATCCTTTGCGCATTTAGCATTTTTGCCTTTTCCCTTTGTGCTTGTGCGTGAAGTCTTCCTTTGTGCTCGTCTCGTATGTTGACCGGCTTTTGACTTTTCAGACGACCAATCCCAATCTTTTCCTTCTCTCACACGTTCCATTTTGTGGTGGCTACATCCCAAATCACTCACTTCCAAACAAATTAGTTTCGCAGTCAAGAGATTTTTCCTTCTCTCCTTCTTAATCTCAAGAAACAAAGCCACTGAAGTTATTCCTCTCCATCTTCATCTATCTCTTTTGCATCTCCACACTAAACCATATATATTCCTACTTGATTCGTGTTGTCTCCTATTGCCTAACTAATGTCCATAGATCAACTCCTTTTTCTTCTCTTTCTTCTACTATATCAGTCTTTTAGCATCAACTTCGAAAACAATTAGTGCACTAACTCTTGTGGCGAGGTCAAGAACATAAGGTATACATTTCGGCCGAGGGGCAATCTAGAAGCCTGCGTTGACCCTAACTATGAGCTAGCCTGCTTAAATAATCAAACCATTTTGAATTTGTATTCGAGTAAGTACTATGTACAACATTGACTATACCAACTACATGACTAGGGTTGCCAATGTAGGGATGACAAAGGGCAATTGTTCGCCTCTTTCTCTCCCCTCTGTCATGCCGCAACTTCAGCAAACATGATTCGTATAGTTGCACTGGATACAAGTTATACGAATTCTATGGTCGAGAGCCATACAAGACCGTTTCAATTATGAATTGCACGAAGGCTATTGCTTCTTGGTTTTACATTGACGCTTCGTCATGCCTTGATGGGATCGAATTTTCTAATTTTTCTAGTACAAGAAGGCGATTATGCCCTGTGGAAACTGCTTGCACTATAGAGCTTCTGCCAATGATACCATGGGGGGCTGATGGCAATAATCTTAGGTCCTATGCCCAAATCCATGAACAGATGGTTTATGGGCTTGAGTTTTCATGGCTTCCAGTGACGGGTAAGATGCATTGCCAACATCATTTTTGGTGAGACTTAGCGGCAAATGCCAAATTTGGTGCAAACCCAAGAAAGGTAAGAAATTTTGAATTTGTTCAATTTTCTTAACCCAAAAAAAAAATAAAAAAATTGTGAGGATATATCTGGTAAAAATCTTTGAAATTTGATCTAAACTAGAAATTGAGCTTGGTCATGTGTATATCTTTTCACAGCCCATGTAATTTGAAATACCCATTAAGATCAATTAGTTTGGTAAATGATGTTGTGGTATTTTATACGTGTAATAATCAATTCATTTTTTATTTATTTAATTTGAATTCAACCAACAAATGTTAATGAATTGAACCAATAAACTAACGGCTTGATTTTGGTCTAGATAAGCGTCTTTTGAATTTCTTTAACTCTCACTTGTCACATATTCACTCTCTTTTGCAGGAATTTCCGGCTATTTGTTTTTTGCAGGAATTTTCGGCTGGGTATTTTTACTTTATGTCATTGGTAAAATTACAACAATCTTCTCATTATGAATTGATTTGATGTTTCTAAATGCAAACAATTTAACACACCCACAATTTTCTAACGTAGCTGTGAAATTCATCTTGGGAGTCTCATGGGTGATGATTTTGCTAACACGCAAAGGAATGGGAAGACACTTGGCAATGGATCAAAATGTTGAGGAATTTTTGCGTACCAATAATAAATTCTTGCCGATAAGGTACTCTTTCTCAGACACTAAGAAAATCACGAGCGGCCTTAAGGAAAACTAGGCGAGGGAGGTATGGTTCTATTTATAAAGGAAGACTCCGGAGCGGCCACGAAGTGGCGGTCAAGATTCTAAAGAAGGGGAAATTGAATAGACAAGACTTCATTAGCGAAGTGGCCACCATAGGAAGAATTCATCATGTTAATGTGGTCGGACTCATTAATTCTCTACAATTTCATGCACAATGAATCCTTGGATACGTGCATTTTTACACGAGAAGTGGGGAATTCTCTTGTTTGCAAGGAAGTGTACAAGATTGTTCTCGGAGTGGCTAGAGGGATCGAGTATCTTCATTGAGGATGCGATATGCAAATTCTACACTTTGATATTGAGCCTCACAACATTCTTATTGACAGGGATTTCATCCCAAAAGTTTATGACTTTGGGCTCGCTAGATTGCATCTAATGGACTACAACACCATGACTCTGACTGGTGCAAGAGGAACCTTGGGATACATGGCTTCAGAGTTGGCCTTCAAGAACCTTGGGGGCATTTCTTACACAGCTTATGTCTATGGTTTCAGCAAATAGGTGATGGAAATGGCTAGTGGGAGAAAGAATTGGGACGCGATTGCAGAGTGTTCTAGTCAAACTTACTTTCCTTTATTAGTTCATGACCAACTTAGTGAAGGAATGGACGTTCCGATGGAAGAAGCAAGCAAGGAGAATAGGAGAATAATAAAGAAGGTGATAATAGTTGCTCTTTGGTGTATACAATTAAATCCTAGCAAATGTCCTTCGATGCACAAAGTCTTGGAAATTCCCGAAGGAGAGATAGATGATCTACAAATTCCTCCCAAGCCGCTCTTTTATCCAACAGAAATGTCAACAAGGGATGATGGAACTTGGACTAACATTGGCAAAGATACTATATTCACTTCATCTACTAGTAAAAAAACTTATGAAGATTATCATTTTGAGCATATTAGCACTAGTATTACACAAGTATAGTCACATATCAAAACCATTTGATCCTGTGACATATATGGCATAATGAAATGTGGTATTGATGATGTTTCACACGTAGCTCCCTCTCTTAGCCATCACCATATTGTATAGGTTTATTACTCTCTTTTTTCTTCTTCTTCTTCTTTTTTTTTTTTTAATCTTAATCATGCCCGTATCATGCTTTAGCATTATTAGTTGAAGATGTCATTGGTTATATAATGTGGATTTTCGGATCCAATATCTAGTGAGGACTTTCAACATAGTGCTATGAGGTGTGAGTTTAGGTTACAAATAATGTTGAAAAATGACGGATGGAGAGATAATAATGGATTTGGTTTAAAGGAAGGGGAGTACAAGACATAATTAAGAATAAGAATTTTGGTTTAAAGAAAGGGGAGTATGAGATAGTTACCTTGATAATAAATGATGGAGACTTCAATTGATCACGTAAAAACTGAACCAAAAATAGTGGGAGATATCAAAAGATTATCTCCTTAAATAACAATAATACATGAAATTTAAGTTCTTATTCTATTTATTAGGTTAACCATTAGGAGGTGGGGAGTTCCATTCTCCAAATTCTTGAAATTGGGGTGGGGACACGTGAGTGAAGGAGTAGAGTTTCACAACCCATAGCACACACATAATGACTTGTAAAATATACATATAAGATAGAATCAGACAAAAAAAATTATTGGGAGATATGACAAGATGATCTCTCCCCGAAACAATAATACATTAGATTAATAAAAAAATTATTCTACTTATTAGGTTGCTAAAGTTATTTTAGTGGTAAATGTGCACTTAAAAAGGCTATTGCATGAGATTTGTTAAGCTTGTTACGTTAGGAGGAAATTTTATTCAAGAGGCGAGAGGAAACAAAATCCTGCTTTGAGAATGGATGTGAAAGTTTATAATTTTTGTGAATTTAATTTTTCCATTTTTAAGATTGACTCTTGTTTTAGCTAGTAAATGCGCTCCTTTACTCAAAGCCCAATAATCATACGGATTTCATGTGAGTATTGGATCGATAGTCATATAATTTCATTTGCATTTTTCTGATTAAGAAGTGAGGAAAAAAAGAATCGAACGGTGCGTTTCCATCATTCACAGTTTTAACTGCTGTTTTCTTCTTGGCCGAAATACAGTATTTCTGTTTTTGGGTCTCCAAAGATTCCGAGCTACACTTTCTAGATAACAGGCCCCTTAACTCGGGATAAAGGGCGAAATGACAAAAAGTCCAGGGGACCAAATCCGAAATAACAGAAAGGTCGCGTCCTTGGATGCAAAAAGTCGCCTCGCCAGTCGCTATTTGCTTCCTTCCAGAAGTCTCTTTTGCTTTAGCGAGGGAGGTCGCTTCTAGATTCAAGCTCTCAAACGCATTCAACCGTTACTTCAAAAATCAAGCAACCGAAAAACAAAAAAAAACAAAAAAACTCGTCACATTCTAATTTTGATTCTGATTCTCGTTTATCGTTCTCTCTCGCGGTCTTATCGACATCTCTTGCTGTTTCTAGATTCCTGTCTCCACTCTCTTTCTCGCGCCAGAAGTTTCTCGAATCGCAGTCCCGAATGGAGGCGAAGACGACGGCGACGGCGACGGCGAAGAAGGCGATGGGCGGCGGAGGTGAAGCGGAGAACACCCGTTGCGGCACCTGTTTGGTGGGGACGCCGGTGGAGCCCCGGGCGCACCCCCGCGAACCAGCACACCGCCACGTGGGTCGCCAGCGAGGCCCGCGTCGGTCCCGCCAGCTTCCACTCCAGCTACATGTGCGCCACCCCGAGCGGCTCGGCCTACGGCTACGCCAACCTCAACCAGAGCGGCGGCGGCGGCGGCGGCGGCCAGAACCCGTACGTCCACGTCGCTCTGCTGAATGCCCCCGCGCCGTCCGGCGGGAGTGAGTACTATCGAGGCACATACTTCGCGTTGGGAGCTGAGTGACTGGTGGTTATAGGCCTTTGAGAAATTCCGATGAGGCCAACGCTTTGCCGGTGTTTGCAGGTCTGATGGACAGAATGTGCGGCGTGTTGAACCGGTGTGGGAAGAGATTCGAAGACGCTACGCGAAAAAGCAGAGACGCTCGCGGACAATGTCTGGCATCACCCTAAGTTGTCTCTACAATTTTTGCTCGCAATATGTCTTTATAATCAGTTAGGAACATTTTGGATTTGTTCGTGACACGTACCGGATTGCTTGATTGCATTTTTTTTTTCACTGTTTCTGCAACGTAAGCTAATGCTACGGATGTAAATATTCAATCCATAGAGTTTGGCACCATGTATTTCATTGACGTCGTTTGGGAATCGGTTCGATTTCAGTCACCACCTAGGAACTAACATACATGCTTCATGATCTGTGTATTTAATCCGCCAATTAGCTGTTGAGTGGATCAAGTCCCTTGATTATTTATCTAGGGAAGATTCAACTCTAATGTGCGGTGCTATCTTCAGCGCTTATTGTTTTGCTAATCTATGTCGATTCCTACTTACAACAAATAGCCAAATGTGTAACATGCCACTTCTGTGGAGGAGATACTTTGTTTTCCATAATTTTCAAAAGCCATCTAGACCCATCGGGCTCTTTGCATGACTGAACGTTGGACTAGATAAATGGTCACCTCTTGGCTCTTCGTCTTTTTCCTGTAAAGAAGAAAAATTAGCTTTGTCCTGTAATGGGAAGCACTGCAGCAGTTGGATAAGCTTGGTTTTGGCATGTTGTCTGTTCTTTAGTTTATTTGTGACTTGTGAGAGACAAAGCCCGTAATTTCTTTGATTCTTGTCTCCTCACGGTTTTCAATTGATGGAATTGTGATGTTAAGAACTCTATTTATGCCTAGAGCTGTTAAACGGGTGGATCGAGTCGGGTTTGGATCGGATCATTAATGGTTCGACATAAATTGACCTATTAACCAATTTATGACCCACTTATGCCTAATGCAAATTTTTCGACCCATACCCGACCCAACACATATTAATAAAATATTTTCATATTTAACCAAATTTAGAAAAACTTATTCTTATGTCTTTTTAAGATTATATTACTAAAATACTTCCAAGCTTATTTCTTTTATATATATATATATTATTTTTTAAATGGTATAGCTAAAATAGTTTTATACAACAAAAATTCAATGGACAATTTTTATAATTTTTAAAATAATTATTTTAAAAATTGAATTTTAATTATTTTTTATTTTATTTTTGTTCTTATTCTTCTTTGGCCGGCCGCCGGCCATGACAACGACGGCCGGCGGTTAGCCACAAGCGAGCCTCGCCCGACACCAACGAACTTGAGTCTAGCCAAATCAGCGAGGCTCACCGACATCGGTCGAGCTCGAGCTTGAACTCGCTCCGCGCCAGACGTCGGCGAGGTGGAGGTCTCCCCAGATCTGGCGAGCTCGTGGCTTGCCGGCGTCAAGCAAGCTCGAGCTCGCCCCTCACCGACCCTCCCCTCGCTGCTCCCCAACCCTAGCATTACGAGACGCAGCAATGGCTCGACTGGCTCAAGGGACAAAAGTGCTTGCAAAGGGGGGACAGATAAGGTATTTCAGCAGACATTTGAGATTCTGCCGTAGAGAGAAGCTCCCGAAGGCGTATGCTTGCTATCTATCCACTTCCACTGGGCCTGTCATTGGGACACTGTATTTGTCAAACAAGAGACTGGCCTTCTGCAATGATAACCCTCTTGGGCAATACTCTCCCTCAGGACAGCAACAGTTGATGTATTATAAGGTAACCTTTTCCAATCTTCCTGTAATTGCATTTACTCTAGGATTGCCATTTCAAATTGGTACGCACTGAACTTTTGTCTAAATCATGATAAGTTTTTAAAGCATTACAAGTTCATAGCCTAAGTTACTATTTTCGTTTCCCCTCGTAGATGGTGTGCTAAAATCAAGTCGATGGTGTGCTAAAATCTACAAAAGATTATCCAAATGTCGATTGTACACATCATTCAGTACACAAGATTCAATAAATATTCTTCATGCATTTGGCATTTTGCTTGTTTTCTTCCCAACCAACCCCTAACCACTGGGTTGGGTTCACTCTGAGCTGGCCGCGTTGGATTGGGCCGGGCCAGTTCGACGTCGATTGCAGTTTAGATTCGTCGCGATGCATTAATTGGCCCCTTGTGCTTGTGCCGTGCATTGACCGGCTTTTGACTTTTCAGCTGACCATTCCCACACTTTTGCTTTCCTAGTACGTCCCATTTTTGTGGTCGCTAGGCCACCATCGCCGCCTCCACACAATTAGATGACCGGCTTTTGACTTTCAGCCGACCATTACCAAACTATTCCGTCTCTCATGCGTCCCATCGATGTAGGTCGCTAAACCCCAAATCATGCACATCCATTAGCTGTCGTCGAGGAATCTTATCCCCTCTTATGATAAATACCTCGTCATTATTTCAGGAAAGAAACAGAGCAACCAAAATCATTCCTCTCATTTTTATCTTTCTTCTACATCTCAACACTAAAACACTCAGATTTTGCTTAGTTGATGCGTACTCCCTCCAATCGCATAAGCCATGCACAAAGATCAACTCCTCCTCCTCTTCCTCATCCTCCTTCTACCTCGTTCCTTTAGTATCTCTGTTGAAAATAATCAGTGCAACGCCTTCTGTGGTGAGATCGCCAACATAAGCTATCCATTTCGACTGAGGGGCTATCCAGAGGTCTGTGGCAACCCTAATTATGAGCTAGCCTGCGTAAATAACCGCACTATTCTTGATTTGTACTCGAGCCAGTATCATGTAAGTTCCATCGACTATACCAACTACACAATTAGGACTGCTGATGTTGAGCTCCAAAAGGGCAATTGCTCGTCTCTTCCTCTCCGCTCTTTGTCATGCCACAGCTTCTTCAACGACAAATCAGATCGGTATAGATGCGGGGAATCCATGCCCTATGATGTGGAGTTATCCAAGACAGTTTCAATTGTGAACTGCATGAAGCCGGTTGCTTCTCGGTTATATATTGATGCTTCGTCATGCCTTGATAGGGTCAAATTTTCAAAATTTTCCGTACAAGAAGGCAATTATATGCCATGGTTGATGCGAATGTCTCAAATGTGGAAAGTGCATGCACTATAGAGCATATGGCGATGATACCAGGGTGGTCTGATGGAGACAATCTTCGTTCCTATGCGCAAATTCATGATCTAATGGTTTATGGGTTTGAGCTCTCATGGCTTCCAATTGCCTGTAAGAAGTATTGCAAAGGTTATTTCGTTTGCTACATCAATTCCAAGCACCAAATACAGTGCAGGGGCAAGAAATGTAAGGACTTTTGAGCTTGTTCAATTTCTTATAAAGAATAGCAAGAGTGTCGTAACTTTTATACGATGCTCATTTAAGTGCTATAAAGTGCACATTGAAGTAAATCAATCATTTAAATGTCGTTTTTGGCAAATTATCATACTAAATTTTTTTTTATTAATTTTTCATTTTGATGTGGATTCTTTTTATTTTTAATTTTTTATTATTAATTATCCAGATCAACGACGGCAATGTCACATATGATAACTGGCATCCATGTTGGATTTTTTGACGAGACAAATCACCAATAACTCTTAAGTGACCGAATTCAAATTTGTGGCACTCAAGTGAATAAAAGAAATATATTATGACATTCAAGTGAGTGTCATATGAAAGTTATGGTACTTTTAATGTACATATCTCAAAATATTGTTAGGATATATTTGGTCAAAGACATGTAAAAATTCCACTAAATGTGGAATGGAGCTTAAGATCATGTAGTTAGTTCAATGGTGTTGTGGTATTTTATAAGTACAACAACGAATACATTTTTTTTTCATTTGTTAATTTAAATAATTAGAATTCCACCAGTAAATCTTAGTGGATTGAACTTGATGTACTCAATTATCATTGTTTGATTATGATCTAAATAAGTGTATTTTATTTTCTTCAGATTTCCCTTGTTACATATTCTATCTCTTTTGCAGATATCGTCTACCTCACCGATATTGTCTTGGTTATTGAACAAATTTCGCTCTATAGCATAGGTAAACATCAATACAATCTTCATTGTGAAATTAAGCCAGTGTTTCTAAATACAAACAGTCAACACACTCACATATTGGTTATTCATATAAAAATAAATACATTATCTATTCAATTGTTTATCTATTTAGTCCAAATTTTGCCCACAAATCTTAGTGGATTGAACCCGATATCCACACTGCTTGGTTATGGTCTAAATAAGTGTCTTTTAAATGTTCTTCAGCTTACACTTGTTACAGACTCAATCTCCAATGCGGAATAGGGATCAACCCTTACCTTGATGCGATGCTCTTGCCCTTCGGCATCGGTAATATTGCTATAGTCTTCTCATTGTGAAATTGACTTTGAATTTCTAAATGCAAACATTTAACACATTCACAAATTGGTTAAAAATATACAGTGCTTCAATGCATGGTTTTGAAATTCATCTTGGGCGCCCCATGCGTGATGACGTTACTAATACGCAAATGGAGGAGAAGACACTTAGCAATGGATCAAAATGTCAAAGAATTTTTGCAATCTAACAATAACTTCTTGCCAATAAGGTATTCTTACTCGGACATTAGGAAAATCACGAGTGGCCTTAAGGATAAACTAGGTGAGGGAGGGTACGGGTCCGTGTTCAAAGGAAGACTTCGGAGCGGCCGTGAGGTGGCGGTCAAGATTCTAAAGAAGGGAAAACGAATGGGCAGGACTTCATCAACGAAGTAGCTACCATTGGCAGAATTCATCATGTTAATATTGTTGGACTCATTGGTTATTGCTTTGAGGGCTCTAAACAAGCTCTTGTCTACGATTTCATGCACAATGGATCTTTGGAAAAGCACATTTTCTCACAAGGACAAGGGATTTCTCTTGAATGCAAGGAAGTGTATAAGATTGCTCTCGGAGTGGTTAGGGGGATTGAATATCTTCATCGAGGATGCGATATCCAAATTTTACACTTTGATATTAAGCCTCATAACATTCTTCTAGACAAGGATTTCACCCCAAAAGTTTCTGACTTTGGGCTTGCAAGATTGTATCCAACGGATTACAACACCGTATCTCTGACTGCCGCAAGAGGAACCTTGGGGTACATGGCTCCGGAGCTCATCTTCAAGAACCTTGGAGGCGTCTCTTACAAAGCTGATGTCTATAGTTTTGGAAAATTGTTGATGGAAATGGCCACTAGAAGGAAGAATGAGGACAAGGTTACAGGGTGTTCGAGTCACACTTACTTTCCTTTATGGGTTCATGACCAACTTATTAAAGAATTGGAAATTCCAGTGGAAGTTAGTGAGGACGAGAGGAAAATAATAAAGAAAATGATAATAGCTGCTCTTTGGTGCATACAATGGAATCCTAACGATCGCCCTTCGATGCAGAAAGTCTTGGAAATGCTTGAAGGAGAAGTAGATGATCTACAAATATCTCCCAAGCCACTCTTTTATGCAACAGAAATGTCAAGAGAGGATGATGGAACTTGGACTGACAAAGGCAATAATACCATATCCACTACATCAACTAGTGCAATAACTTATGAAGATTCTCATCTTGAGTGTACTAGTATTAGCATTACACAAGCATAGACACATATCAAAACCATTTGATCCTGTCACATATGTGCCGAATTGAAACGTGGTATTGATGATGTTTCATGTGTAGCTCCCCTTTCTTGGCCATCATTATATTATAGATGTTTATGACTATATTTATGATCTTAATTGCGCCCAATTCATCTTTTAGCATTATCATATTAAAGATGTCATTGGTAATAGTTTGGACTCTTGGATCCAATAGAAAATCTAGTGACTACTTTCAGCATAGTGCTGTGAGGAGCCAGTATGGTTTCAAAGTCTTTGCTTAAAAGTCTAGCTTGCACATAACCTGCTTTACGTGTGGCTTGACGAAATTTCAGTGATCGCTATGTATTTATTGCCTCATTGCATATCAATTGTCCCTATGAATAATGTTGAAAATGATGGATGAAAAGGGATAATAAACAACTTTGATTTAATGGCGGGGGAGTGTGTAATAGCAGGAGATATCAAAAGATGATCTCTCCTTGAATAACAATAATAATGAGATTAATTAAATTCTTATTATATTTACTAGGTTGCTGAAGTTATCTTTGTGGTAAATTGATATTATTTTTCCTTTTAGGGTTCGTTGTCCAAAACTATTATGTAAGGAGGAAATTTTATTGAGGGGAGATATATGTCATCTTTATTACAACGGTTTGAGTATTCTATTCGAGTCTAAATTCATTTCGAATGCGAATGAGCATTATCATGTTCAGTTTTAAGACCGTGCTAACTATCCCAAACCCTTCCTGCTATCACTTTTAAGTAGTACATCGCTTTTCATATCAAATTGAATGAACTCAAAATAGGTGAGGGCAAACAAAATCCCACTTCAAGAGTGGATGCAAAATTTCACAATTTTTTTGTGAATTTAATTTCGCCATTATTAAGATTGACAATTTTTTAGCCGGTGAATGTGCTCGTTGACTTTTCTTTTGGCCAAAAAAAAAAGTGCTCGTTGACTCCAAGCCCAATAATCATACGGATTTCAGGTGAGTATTGAACCAATAATCATATAGTTTCATTTGCATTTTTCTGATCAAGAAGTGAGGAAAAAGAATCAAACGGTGCGTTTGCATCATTTACAATTTCACTGCTTTTTTTTTTCTTGACCGAATACAATATTTCTGTTTATGGGCCACCCGAAAATCCGAACAACACTTTCCGGTAACAGGTCCATTAATTCGGGATACAGGGCGAAATGACAAAATGTCCAGGGGACCAAATCCGAAATAACAGAGAGGTCGCGTCCTTGGGTGCAAAAAAGTCGTCTCGCTAGTCACTCCTTGCTTCCTTCCAGAAGTTTCTTTGCTTTAGCAAGGGAGGTCGCTTGTAGGCTCAAACGCTCAAACGCACTCAACCGTTAATTCAAAAATTAAGCAACCAAAAAAAGAAAAAAATAAAATAAAAACGCCACATTCTAATTCTGATTCTGATTCTCGTTTACCGTTCTCTATGCCGTTTTCTGATTACCATCTCCACTCTTTTTCTCGTGCAAATGATTGGTGATTAGAGGCTTTGGAGAATGGTTTTGATGGGGCCGACGCTTTGCTGGTGTTCGCGGGTCCGATGGATGCGGCGCGTTGAACCGGTGTGGGAAAGAGGTTCGAAGATGCTACAAGAAAAGCACCAATGAGGCAATGAAGTACCGCAGTTTCCGTAACGGATATTCTCTCTAATGGAGGAGCTAAAGAGGATGGGCTCTTGCCGCACAAATCCTATTTGCGTCCTCACCATCTCAGGTTGTATTCCTTTATTTCCTTCCCATCAATGACGTTCCGGTACCACTTGGCCCGACAAGAGCCACCTTCGTCCCAGCTTCAATTTTCAACGTGATGTTCTTCAGAACGGTAACTTCTGGTCACGATGGGTACTTGAATTTGACGTTCTGGAACTCAGCATCCTTCGATCCTCCTATGATGTGTATTTTCCGGCACATCTGGTTCAATTTCAGTTTTTCGGTCGAGGGTCTGGAATGCAGGGGTAACTATGCTCATGGCCGATATCACGGTGGGGATCAGCGTCCACAGCTCTCTAATAGAAGGTACCGTGAGAGAGAAAATCTGGTACGCACTTATGCCATTTTCGAATGTGGCTTGGCCTCTATCGACCAAGACCGCGGTGTACCACAAGGCGACTGCATGTGCAAAGAGAGAATCCTTGGATTATTCCATACTTGATACTGGTTCTCCTGCTCTC
>CM024727.1:3946458-3970957 GCA_014182545.1 Eucalyptus globulus
CTACGGGGTCCATGTTCTCTACCATTGGTAACATTACTACAATCTTCCCATTGTAAAATTGATTTATCGTTTCTAGAAGCAAACACTTAACATACCCACAAATTGGTTATCATAAAAATTCCACATCCTCAATTCTCTTGCGTTTTCACCAAAATGCAGGGGGGATTCTACGGTTGTGAAATTCATCTTGGGAGCCCCATGTGTGATGATGTTGCTTATATGCAAATGGAGGAGCAGACACTTAGCAATGGATCAAAATGTTGAAGAATTTTTGCAATCTAACAATAACTTTTTGCCAATAAGATACTCTTACTCGGAGATCAAGAAAATCACGAGCGGTCTTAAGGACAAACTAGGTGAGGGAGGGTATGGTTACGTGTTCAAGGGAGACTAAGAAGCGGTCGCAATGTTGCGGTGAAGATCCTGAAGAATAGGAAAGCAAATGGGCAGGACTTCATCGGTGAAGTGGCTACCATCGGAAGAATTCATCATGTTAATGTGGTTGGACTCATTGGTTTTTGCTTCAAAGGCTCCAAACAAGCTCTTGTCTATGATTTCATGCACAATGGGTCTTTAGATCAGCACATTTTTTCACAAGGAGAGGGCACTTCTCTTGATTGCAAGGAAATGTACAAGATTGCTCTCAGAGTGGCTAGAGGGATCGAGTATCTTCACCGAGGATGCGACATGCAAATTCTACACTTCGATATTAAGCCTCACAATATTCTTCTTGACAAGGATTTAACTCCAAAAGTTTCTGACTTTGGGCTAGCAAGATTGTACTCCCCGGACCACAACATCGTGTCTTTAAGTGCCGCAAGAGGAACCTTGGGATACATGGCTCCAGAGCTGGTCTATAAGAACATTGGGAGTACCTCTTACAAAGCTGATGTCTATAGTTTTGGCAAATTGTTAATGGAAATGGCCAGTAGGAGGAAGAATGCAGACATGGGTGTAGAGTATTCTAGTGATATTTACTTTCCTTTATGGGTTCATGACCAACTTACTAAGGGATTGAATGTTCCAATGGAAGAGGTTAGCAAGGAGGATAAGAAAATAGTAAAGAAGATGGTAATAGTTGCTCTTTGGTGCATACAATTGAATCCCAGTGATCGCCCTTCGATGCGTAAAGTCTTGGAAATGCTCGAAGGAGAAGCATATGATCTACAAGTACCTCCCAAGCCACTCTTTTATCCAATGGAAATGTCAACGAGGGATGATGAAACTTGGGCCAATGAAGGCAATGATACTATATCTACTTCATCAATTAGTGCAACAACTTATGAAGCTTCGCATCTTGAGCACACTAGTACTATTTTTAGACAAGCATAGATAAATATCAGTAGCACCTACTCCAGTCACATATGTGACAGATAGAAATGGATCGTATTGATGATGTAGGTCTCCTTTTATGGCCATTATATTCTAGACGTTTATAACTATGTTTATAAATCTTAATTTCAATTGTATTTCAATGTAGTCCTACGAGGAGTGAGTTTGGATTTTGGAGTCTTTGTTTTAAAAGCCCAACTAGCACAGAACTCATGCTACGCATGGCTCCACGGCACACCAATTGTCACCATGCATAACACTAAAAATGACGAATGGAGAGAGATAGATAAAATTTTAGGAGAGACGATAAATGAAAACTTCGATCCGTTTTTTTTTTTTTTTTGGGGGGGTTGTGTGGGAGTGAGAGGCGGTTAACTAAACAATAGACGGTGGGGACTTCAAATTCTTGTTTCTTCTATGAGTTTGCTAAGGTTAATTAGGCTTCATTTATTTTGTGGAAGATGTGATATTTATAGAAAATATTTTTTTAATAATTCATTTTTAAGAAAATGACAATATTTATTTTTATTTATTTTTTTCTTTTCATTTTCTCTTTCCTTCGCCAATTGCCAGCCACGACGATTGTTGACGATCGGCAATGGGTGAGGAACAAGCTCACCCAAGGCTAGCGAGGCTCAAGCTCCTTGATTCGACGAGTCGAGTTGAGCTAGCCTTGGGTGAGTTTGAGCTCACCAAAGACCGACGAGGTCGAGCCCTGCTAGATTGGCAAGCCAACGCCTTAATAGAGATCGATGAGGCATAGCCTCACCAAATCAGCGAGCTCGAGCCTCACTAGCCTTGAACAAGCTCATCCCTCGCTTGTGGAACAAGGTCGGTCTTCAGCAATTGCTGTGGTTGACAACAAGCCGAAGAAGAAGAAAAAAGAAAAGAAAAATATATAAAAATTCCATATTAAAAAAATAAATAGAAAAATAAGAATTAAAAGGAGTGCATGAAGGAGAACTTGCTTGGTCTTGGTTAATAGAAAGGGGATGGAGAATGATTTCAAAATCATTTTTTTCACTTTTGAATGTGTTTTTCTATTGACGGAAAATGTTTTTTTTTTTTTAATTAGCTTGTTTTCTATAATCCAAATAGCAGAAAATCTATAAAAATTTCCCGAAAGTCTTGGTAAGTCAGGTTTTTTTTTTTTTTTTATTAATATGGGAAGAAGAGATTTCTCTATTTTTGGCATAATAATTCCAAAAATAAAAATAAAAAATAGAAAGATGCCTTGCTATTGCAATCCTAATCAACACTCGCATGTGGTGGGAATGTTGGATGGTCTTGGACTTCTCTCACTCCCAAAAACCCAAAAGCTAGCTCAAATGGTGAAATTTTTCCTTTCACTTATAAACTGATTACCAGCCACTTTCACTAATTCTAACAATCTCCCTCTCACATATCAAACCCTAGGTCATAGCAGCAACAACTTGTATCTCCAATGTGACCATTAGGTATAAAGTTATTGGTAAGCTAGGCTCTTATGTCAGTTTCGGGTGGTCTTAGATTTATCTCACCTCCCAAAAATAGCTAAAAGGTGAGACTTCCCTTATATTTATAAACTAACCACTAACTTCTTTCAGCAATCAATATGAAATAACCCCAACAAGAAAGGTGAAGACTGTTAGAGGAATTAAACAGTTAAACACAAGAGTTGGTGATAGTAGAAAAGCCAAACTTAATGAAGTAACTGAGGCAGAGGAGGCTGGAACAGAGGAAGCTGGAGCAGAGGAAGGTCTTGAGCTGGCGATCCAAGTGAATTGATGAGCTGGCGATCCATGACATCAATACTTGAAACACGAAGTTGATCAAGCAAATTAAAGGAGCTGCACAAACTAGAAGAACTCTCGTGTGTTTTCTATATTAGTTATTCTATTGTAACAGAAATAGCTGAACTAGTATAAAAGGATAAGAGAATGAGAGAAGAAGTAGCGAGAGTTTACCTTCATTTTTACAATCTCTGGTTTTCCTGGATTCATCTTGAGCTTTCTCTTCTACCTCTGTATTTCTCTTCTACCTCTGTATTTCGAGAATGGTTAAGTCCTGTAAAGCTTGAACTTGAAGTTCTGAAGAAGAAATACATGTGAGCTGAGGTATTTTTTCATTGATTGTTCGAGATCTAAACTTCTTTCATATACAGATTTTGTTCTATATTCGGATTCTTCTCATGGTATCAGAGCAGAAAGCCTGGGAATAATAGATCTGATATGTTCTTACTGCAAGATAGTATAAAGATTCTGGTGTTTCTTAGGTAGTTTATCTTCAAAGTTTATTGGATTGTTTCTTCGATTCTTCAAAGTTTCTGGACATATAAGAATGGCAACTAGAGTGCAGAAATATCCTTTTCCTATCCATGTGAATATAGCGAACTTCGTTACTATCAAGTTGAATGAAGAGAACTTTATGTTATGGCAAGCTCAATTCAACAGATTTCTGAAAAGCCAAGATCTAATTGGCTTTATTAATGGTGAAACATTACCTCCAACACAAATGATACATACAGTGACAGGAGAAATAATGAATCCTGATCATTTGGATTGGATAAAAACCGATAAGCTTATATCTTCCTGGATAAGTGGTGCAGTATCAGAGAATATTCTAAGTCTGATAATTGGTTTAGAAACCTCACTCGAAGTATGGCAGGCCCTTGTAAATAGGTTTACACAGAAATCATTTGCAAAGGAGTTTGAGTTAAGGGGAAAACTTCAAGCTTGCAAGAAAAGAAACAGATCACTAAGCAAATACCTTCGTGAGTTTAAAAACATCTGTGATCAGTTAAATGCAATTGGAAAGCCTGTTGATGATATAACAAGAATGTTTGGCATACTTGAAGGGCTAGGTTCTGAATATGAAACTTTCAGGACAACCATGTATTGTCTTAAGCCCCAGCCAGAATATGATGAGGTTATTTCACAACTTGAAAGGTTTGAAACCCGATTACAAACATATTCTGTGAATGAGTATAATACTAATCTGGCCTATTATGGGCAAAGAAGAACTGGAACAAATCAGCAGAGAGCCAATCCCAGAAATCAAAGAGAAATTTTTCGAGGAGAAGCTAACTATGGCGAGGTCGGTCTTTTCGGTAGAAGGGAGTTTGGAAATAATTTTACAGAAGCGGAAGGAATCAACAAATTAAAGTGAATAACCTGAATTCAACTCAAAGCAAGGTCAAGTTAACAAGGATAATTGGTCTAATTTTGGACAAGGATTTAGACCATATTCCAATCCTGCACAGAGATATCAAAGTGTTAGGTCTTATCCACCACAAAGTTCAAATGGTGATAGACAAACACATATTACAAAGCCTATGAGTAATGGACCTCTGCAATGTCAGATTTGTAAGAAATCAGGTCATACAGCACTCAGATGTTGGTATAGGTTTGATAACTCATATCAAACAGATGAAATACCAACTGCATTGGCGGAGTTCACATTGAAGAACCCTATGGTTCAATGGTATCCGATACGGGGGCTACGGCACATTACCTCGAACCCGGTATGATTCGAAACTATGGTACATATAATGGTAATGATAATCTTGTCATGATAGGAGATGGATCTCATTTGTCAATCTCATGCATTGGTAGTGGAATATTGAATATAGAAAATAGCAAATTACCTCTGAATGATGTATTAATAGTCCCTGAAATCAAAAAGAACCTTCTATCTGTATCAAAACTAACAGATGATTATCCCTGCTCTTTTATTTTTGATAAACATGGGGTATACATGAAGGACAATCACAATCATACGACAGTGAAGCTAGGAAGGAAAGTCAAGGGGCTATACCAGGTGGAACCTAAAGTTGCAGAGGTCTTCTTCACACAGACTCAACCGGAAGTTGGAGAGGATATCTGGCATCAAAGACTTGCTCATACCAGTCTTAAAACAGTGAAGATTCTACAGAAACAACAACTCATTCAGTTTAGTTCTAAGTCTCAGAATATATGTAGCAGCTGTCAAGTTGCTAAAAGCTCAGCTTTATCTTTTCATGTCTCAAACCATATCTCGAATGTTCCATTAGAAAGAATACACTGTGATGTATGGGGACCTTCACCAATTCAATCTGTTCAGAAATTCTCCTACTATGTCATTTTTGTGGATGACTTTTCTCGGTATAGTTGGATATATCCAATGAGGCAAAAGTCAGAAGTCTATGAGATATTCATTATGTTTCAAAGACTTATAGAAAATCAGTTTAACCACAAGATCAAACTCTTTCAGAGTGATGGAGGAGGTGAGTTCACTAGTAGTAAATTCCAAACTCATCTACAAAAATGTGGAATTAAGCAGAATATTTCTTGCCCTCACACACCAGAGCAAAATGGTGTCTCGGAGAGAAAACATCAACATGTGATTGAATTGGGTCTAGCAATGATGTATCATGCTAAAGTACCACTGAAATACTGGGTTGATGCATTCAAAACAGCAGTTTATGTTATCAATCTTCTTCCCACAACAAAACTACATATGCATTCACCCCATTATAAGCTCTACAATAAGACACCTGACTATTCTTATCTTCGAGTCTTTGGATCAGCCTGTTATCCATGTCTCAGGCACTACACAAAGCATAAATTTGATCCAAGATCACTTACATGTATCTTTCTTGGATATAGTGAGAAGCATAAAGGGTACAGATGTCTCTTACCTACAAATGGAAGAGTCTACATCAGCAGACATGTCATATTTGATGAGAAAGTCTTTCCCTTTTCTCATACACTACATACTAAATATCAGCAGGGGTCTGACTTATACAAACAGTGGATAAAAGGAGTACTATCTTCTATTTCCAACTCTACTAAGCAGGATCAATCACAAGACAATATATTGAGGGGACATTTGCAGCATACCAGATTCACTCAAACAACTCCAGTAATGCAGGACAATGAGTTCAGTACAGGTAATCCTGCAGGTCAATCACAAATACAGATCATACCTGATACTGAGATGCAGAGTGATCTTCATAATGCCTCGGGTGGTATTGAATTGCATCAGTCATCTCCAATCATAGAGGAACTGATACCTACAAATCAAGAGATTGTCTCAACATCAAATGCTAATACAGAACAAATACAAATCAATTCTGAAACTGAACAGATACAAGGTACTTCTTCAACTCATCCTATGCAAACTAGACTTCGATCTGGAATTGTTAAAGCAAATCCCAAATATGCATGTCTAGTTGAGTATCAGTTCCTATCGAACCAAAATCGGTAAAAAGTCTGCCTTAGCAAACCGAGGGTGGTATCAAGCAATGAAAGAAGAAATGGATGCCTTATATCGAATCAAACCTGGAATTAGTTCCTAGAGATGATCACATGCATGTTATCGGGTGCAAATGGGTGTTCAAGGCAAAACTCGCACCTGATCGGAGCTTGGATAGGCTCAAAGCAAGGCTTGTAGCTAAAGGCTTTCATCAAGAAGAAGGTCTTGATTTCACATAAACTTTCAGCCCTGTAGTGAAGCATGCAACAATCCGAATAATCCTATCAGTAGCTATGATAAAACAGTGGAAAATTCATCAATTAGATGTCAAAAATGCCTTCTTACATGGAACCTTAAGTGAAATGCAGTATATATGGAGCAGCCTCCGGATTTAAAGAATCACAAAAGCCTCACCATGTCTGTCTCCTTCGAAGATCTCTTTATGGACTTCGACAAGCTCCTCGAGCCTGGTTTGATAAGTTTAGCAGCTTCCTGCTCGAATATGGATTTTTCTGCAGCTCTACTGATCCTTCCCTTTTCATTCTGCATACTGAAACATAAACTATTCTCTTATTATTGTATGTAGATGATATCATTCTCACTGGAAGCTCCCCTCAAATGATTTATGCTCTTATTACTTCTCTGAGCATTCATTTTCATATGAAGGATCTAGGGTCTTTGCACTATTTCCTTGGCATTGAAGCTACACGAACCTCAGATTACCTATTCCTATGTCAAACCAAATATGCTCTAGACCTCCTCACCCGAGCTCATATGCTTGACTCCAAACCAGTATCAACTCCTCTTTCATTCAAACCACCTGTTTTAATCAATGATACTATACCTTTGACCAATCCCACTGAGTACCGGAGTCTAGTTGGAGGTCTGCAATACCTCACATTAACCAGACCATACATTGCTTATGCCACCAATATACTCTGCCAAAGAATGCAGCAACCCACAATTGCAGACTTCAACCGACTAAAAAGAGTCTTGCGATATATAAAGGGGACTATCAAGCTTGGCTTATTCCATCACTCTCACAGTACCATGCATCTCTATGGTTTCTCCGATGCGGATTGGGCAGGGTGTGCAGAAACCAGACGATCGACAACTAGTTTTTGTATATATCTTGGATCCAACCTTATATCCTGGGCAGCAAAGAAACAGCCTACAGTGAGCAGATCTTCTACTGAAGCTGAATACCGTGCTCTTGCATCAGCCACTGCTGATCTTACTTGGGTCAGTTTTGTATTGCGTGATATAGGTTGTTTTCTTACTCCTCCTATTCATTTGTACTGTGATAATAATTCATCAATCTCTCACTTTGAATCCTGTTTTACACGCTCGAACCAAACATATTGAAGTAGATTTTCACTTCGTTCGGGAAAAAGTATCCTCCGGATCTTTACAAGTCAGATACATTCCAAGTTCTTATCAATTAGCTGATGTTTTCACCAAACCACTAACACGAAGTGCACATTCTTATATGCGAACCAAATTGGGAATCTGTACTCTATCCATTCCCAATTTGAGGGGGGATGTTAGAGGAATTAAACAGTTAAACACAGGAGTTGGTGATAGTAGAAAAGCCAAACTTAATGAAGTAACTGAGGCAGAGGAGGCTGGAACAGAGGAAGCTGGAGCAGAGGAAGGTCTTGAGCTGGCGATCCAAGTGAATTGATGAGCTGGCGATCCATGACATCAATACCTAAAACACGAAGTTGATCGAGCAAATTAAAGGAGCTGCACGGCTAGAAGAACTCTCGTGTGTTTTCTATATTAGTTATTCTGTTGTAACAAGTCTGTAACAGAAATAGCTGAACTAGTATAAAAGGATAAGAGAATGAGAGAAGAAGTAGCGAGAGTTTACCTTCATTTTTACAATCTCTGGTTTTCCTGGATTCATCTTGAGCTTTCTCTTCTACCTCTGTATTTCGAGAATGGTTAAGTCCTGTAAAGCTTGAACTTGAAGTTCTGAAGAAGAAATACATGTGAGCTGAGGTATTTTTTCATTGATTGTTCGAGATCTAAACTTCTTTCATATACATATTTTGTTCTATATTCGGATTCTTCTCAAAGACAAAGTCAAAGAAGAAGGCGATAAGCGATGGAGGCGAAGTACTGATGGCATGGTGTGGCATGTGCATGGCGGGGATGCCGTGGAGCTGCAGGCACATCTTGCAAACCAGTGCACTGCCATGGGGATTGCTAGCGAGGCTCGCCCTACAAGCTTTCACTCTAGCTGCTTGAGTGCCACCCCAAGTAGCCCGATCCTTAGCTTTGTCAACCTCAACCAAAGCAATGCGAGAGCCTGTGCACCCACGCTACTCGGTGGGTGCTTTTGCGTCGTCTGACAGTTGAGTTGTGGTTGATGATCAAAGATCAACTCCTTTTCCTTCTTCTACCTTAGTTTTTTAGTATTGTTATTGAAACTAATCGGTGCACCACCTCTTACGGTGAAATCATGAACATGACTTACCCATTTTGGCTGAAGAGCGATCTAAAAGTTTGCGAGGACCCTAACTATGAGCTAGCTTGCATAATTAATCACACCATTCTTGAATTGTACTCGGGCAAATACTCTATGTGGTGCATCAACTATACCAACTACATAATTAGGGTGGCCTCAAAAAAATTACATATACAACAATTATAATTTTTACACTTGACTTTTTATAATTGAAAAGGGAGTTCGAAAATATGAAAAGTAGAGAAAGGCCTCGCACATTCTACGCATCGTTTTGCGCGCGAGATTTCACGAATATCCTTTGCGCATTTAGCATTTTTGCCTTTTCCCTTTGTGCTTGTGCCTGAAGTCTCCCTTTGTGCTCGTCTCGTATGTTGACCGGCTTTTGACTTTCTCAACCAATCCCAATATTTTCCTTCTCTCACATGTCCCATTTAGTGGTCGCTACATCCCAAGTCACTCACTTCCACACAAATTAGTTTCGTAGTCGGAGATTTTTCCTTCTCTCCCTCTTTATGTCAAGAATCTAAAGTGATTCCTCTCCATCTTCATCTATCTCTTTTGCATCTCCCCACTAAACATTAGATTTTCCTGCTTGATTCGTGTTCTCTCCTATTGCCTAACAAACGCCCAAAGATCAACTCATTATTCTTCTCTTTCTTCTTCTATATCAGTCTTTTAGCATCGACTTCTAAAATAATTAGTGCACCAATTCTTGTGGCGAGATCACGAACATAAGGTACCCATTTTGGCTGAGGAGCAATCCGGAAGCCGGTGTTGACCCTAACTATGAGCTAGCCTGCTTAAATAATCGAACCATTTTGAATTTGTATTCGAGTAAGTACTATGTACAACATTGACTATACTAACTACACGATTAGGGTTGCCGATGTAGGGATGACAAAAGGCAATTGTTCACCTCTTTCTCTCTGCCCTTTGTCATGCCACAACTTCAGCAAAGATAATCCGTATAGTTGCAGTGGATACAAGTTATAAAAATTCTATGGTCAAGAGTCATACAAGACCGTTTCGATCATGAATTGCACCAGGGCTGTTGCTTCTTGGTGTTACATTGACGCTTTGTCATGCCTTGATGGGATCGAATTTTGGAATTTTTCTAGTACAAGAAGGTGATTATACGTGATGATCAATGCGAATGCCTTGAATGTGGAAACTGCTTGCACTATAGAGCTTCTCCCAATGATGCCATGAGGGGCTGATGGAGATAATCTTCGGTCCTATGCCCAAATCCATGAACAGATGGTTTATGGATTTGAGCTTTCATGGCTTCTAGTGGCGGGTAAGATGCATTGCCAACATCATTTTTGGTGGGACTCAGCGGCAAATGCCAAATTTGGTGCGGACCCCAGAAAGGTAAGAATTTTTGAATTTGTTCAGTTTTCTATAAATAAAAAAAAGGTGGGAGGATATATCCGGTCAAAATCTTTGAAATTTGAACTAAACTAGAAATTGAGCTTGGTCATATGTATATCTTTTCACAGCCCATGTAATTTGAAATACCCATTAAGATCAAATAGTTTGGTAAATGATGTTGTGGTATTTTCTATGTGTAATAATAAATTAATTTTTTATTTATTTAATTTGAATTCAACCAACAAATGTTTATGAATTGAACCAATAAACTAACTGCTTGATTTTGGTCTAAATAAGCGTCTTTTGAATTTCTTTAACTTTCACTTGTCACATATTCACTTTCTTTTGCAGGAATTTCCGGCTATTTGTTTTTTTGCAGGAATTTTCGGTTGGGTATTCTTACTTTATGTCATTGGTAAAATTACAAAAATCTTCTCATTATGAGTTGATTTGATGTTTCTAAATGCAAACAATTTAAACACACCCACAATTTTCTAATGTAGCTGTGAAATTCATCCCGGGAGCCTCATGGGTGATGATTTTGCTAATACGCAAAGGGATGGGAAGACACTTGGCAATGGATCAAAACCTTGAAGAATTTTTGCATACCAATAATAATTTCTTGCTGATAAGGTACTCTTTCTCAGACATTAAGAAAATCACGGGCGGCCTTAAGGAAAAACTAAGCAAGGGAGGTATGGTTCTATTTATAAAGGAAGACTCCGAAGCAGCCACGAAGTGGCAGTCAAGATTCTAAAGAAGGGGAAATCGAACGGACAGGACTTCATCAACGAAGTGGCCACCATAGGAAGAATTCATCATGTTAATGAGGTCAGACTCATTGGTTATTGCTTTGAAGGCTTGAAACAAGCTCTTCTCTACGATTCCATGCACAGTGGATCCTTGGATAAGTACATTTTCACACGAAAAGAGGGGAATTCTCTTGTTTGCAAGGAAGTGTACGAGATTGTTCTCGGAGTGGCTAGAGGGATCAAGTATCTTCATTGAGGATGCGATATGCAAATTCTACACTTTGATATTGAGCCTCACAACATTCTTATTGAAAGGGATTTCATCCCAAAAGTTTCTAACTTTGGGCACGCTAGATTGTATCTAATGGACTACAACACCATGACTCTGACTATTGCAAGAGGGACCTTGGGATACATGGCTCCGGAGTTGGCCTACAAGAACCTTGGGGGCATTTCTTACAAAGCTTATGTCTATGGTTTCGGCAAATTGGTGATGGAAATGGCTAGGGGGAGAAAGAATTGTAGAGTGTTCTAGTCAAACTTACTTTCCTTTATTAGTTCATGACCAACTTAGTGAAGGATTGGACATTCCAATGGAAGAAGCAAGCGAGGAGAATAGGAGAATAATAAAGAAGGTGATGATAGTTGCTCTTTGGTACATACAATTAAATCCTAGCAAATGTCCTTCGATGCACAAACTCTTGGAAATGCCCGAAGGAAAGGTAGATGATCTACAAATTCCTCCCAAGCCACTCTTTTATCCAACAGAAATGTCAACAAGGGATGATGGAACTTGGACTGACAATGACAAAGATACTATATTCACTTCATCTACTAGTAAAATAATTTATGAAGAATATCATTTTGAGCATATTAGCACTAGCATTACACAAATATAATCACATATCAAAACCATTTGATCCCGTGACATATGTGGCAATATGAAACTTGGTATTGATGATGTTTCACACGTGGCTCCCTCTCTTGGCCATCACCATATTGTATAGGTTTATCACCTTTTTTTTTCTTAATCACGCCTGTATCATGCTTTAGCATTATTAGTTGAAGATGTCATTGGTTATATAATGTGGATTTTCGGATCCAATAGAAAATCTAGTGAAGACTTTCAGCATAGTGCTATGAGGTGCAAGTTTAGGTTCCGAAGCCTATGCTTAAAAATCTAGTTAGCACATAACCCGCTTTAGGAATAATGTTGAAAAATGACAGATGGAGAGATAATAACGGATTTGGTTTAAAGGAAGGGGAGTACAAGACATAATTAAGAATAAGAATTTTGGTTTAAAGAAAGGGGAGTATGAGATAGTTACCTAAATAATAAATGATGGAGACTTCAATTGATTACGTAAAAACTGAACCAAAAATAATGGGAGATATCAAAAGATGATCTCCTTGAATAACAATAATACATGAGGTTTAAATTCTTATTTTTTTATTAGGTTAACCATTAGGAGGTGGAGAGTTCAATTCTTCATATTCTTGAGATTGGGGTGGGGACATGGGAGTGAAGGAGTAGAGTTTCACAACCTACGCATAGCACACACACAATGACTTGTAAAATATACATATAAGATAGAATCAGACAAAGAAAAAATATTGGGAGATATGACAAGATGTTCTCTCCCCGAAACAATAATACATTAGATTAATAAAATTCTTATTCTATTTATTAGGTTGCTAAAGTTATTTTAGTGGTAAATGTGCACTTAAAAAGGCTATTGCATGAGATTTGTTAAGGTTATTATGTTAGGAGGAAATTTTATTCAAGAGGCAAGAGGAAATAAAATCCCGCTTTGAGATTGGATGTGAAAGTTTATGATTTTTGCGAATTTAATTTTTTCCATTTTGAAGATTGACTCTTGTTTTGGCTAGTAAATGTGCTCCACTTGAAGCCCAATAATCATACGAATTTCATGTGAGTATTGGATCGATAGTCCTATAACTTCATTTTTCTGATTAACAAGTGAGGAAAAAAAGAATCTAACGGTGCGTTTCCATCATTCACAGTTTCACTGCTCTTTTCTTCTTGGCCAAAATACAATATTTCTGTGTTTGGGTCTCCAAAGATTCCCAACGACACTTTTTAGATAACGGGCCCCTTAATTCGGGACAAAGGGCGAAATGAGAAAATGTCCAGGGGACCAAATCCGAAATAACAGAAAGGTTGCGTCCTTGGATGAAAAAAAGTGGCCTCTCTCGTCGCCCTTCGCTTCCCTCCAAAAAAAGTTTTTGTCAAACGCTCAAACGCATTCAACTGTTAATTCAAAAATTAAGCAACCGAAAAAAAAAAAAAAAAAAAAACTTGTAACATTCTAATTCTTGATTCTGATTCTCGTTTATCGTTCTCTCCCGAGATCTTATCGAGATCTCTCTGCTGTTTTCTGATTCCATCTCCACTCTCTTTTCTCCCGCGATAAGTTCCTCGAATCGCAGTCCTGACCGGAGGTGAAGACAAAGGCGATGATGGCGAAGAAGGCGATGGGCGGCGGAGGCAAGCCGGAGGCGACGCAGTGCCACATGCGTGGTGGGGACGCCAGTGGAGCCGCGGGCGCAACCCGCGAACCAGCACACCGCCGCCTGGGTCGCCGGTGAGGCCTGCGGCCTGTCAGCTTCCACTCCAGCTACATGCACGCCACCCTGAGCGGCTCGTCCTCCAGCTACGCCAACCTCAACCAGAGCGGCAGCAGTGGCGAGAACCCATACGTGTACGTCGCTCCGCTGAATGCCTCCGCGCCGTCCGGCGGGAGTGAGTACTATGGACGCTTATACTTGACGTTGGGAGTTAATGATTGGCGAAAGAGGCTTTTGAGAATGCTTTCAATGAGGCGGACGAGGCCGACGCTTTGCTGGTGTTTGCAGGTCCGATGGACAGGATATGCAGCGCGTTGAACTGGTGTGGGAAGAGGTTCGAAGATGCCACGCGAAAAGCAGAGGCGCTGCAGACAATGTCTGGCATTACCGTGAGTTCTCTCTACATTTTGCCTTGCTAAACTGGTAATATAGAATCAGATAGGAACATCAGTTCCTAACTGGTGGAGACATATCTGATTGATGATTGCTTGCTTGCAGGTATTTTTTATCTGTTTCTGCAATATAAGCGAATGCTATTGAAGTAAATATTCAATCCATAGAGTTTGGCACCTTGTTCTTCATTGACCTCGTATGTCCGGCATGGTGGCCTCATACCATTTTAGGAATCAGTTCAAATAAGCAGCCATCGGCTTCTATAGCAGTTAGCACCTAGGAACTAACATACATGCTTCATAATCTGTGTATTCAATACGCCAATTAGCTGTTGAGTGGATCAAGTCCCTTGATTATTTATCTAGGTGAGCTTCAATTCTAGTTGCGCTGCTATCTTTGGCACTTATCTTTTGGCAATCTACGTCGATTCCTATTTATAACGAATTGCCAGTTGCATAACCTGGCACTTCTGTGGAGGATATCTTGTTTTCCATAATTTTCTAAAGCCATCCAGACCCAGCGGGCCCCTTGCGTGACTGAAGTAGAGGACTAGACAAATGATCATCTCTTGGCTCTTCGTCTTTTTCCCCGTAAAGGAGAAAAATTAGCTTTGTCCTGTAAGAGCAAGCACAGCAGCATTTGGATAAGCTTGGTTTTGGTTTGTTGTCCGTTCTTTAGTTTATTTGTGACTTGTGAGAGACAAAGCCCGTAATTTCTTTGATTCTTGTCTCCTCACGGTTTTCAATCGATGGAATTGTGATGTTAAGAACTGTATTGTTGCCTGACCTCGACTGATTGGTAATTGTGCTATGTTTGTGTGAAACAGTTAGAACCAGCCCTAGCATCACAGACGCAGCAATGGCCCGACTCGCTCAGGGGACAGAAGTGCTCGCAGAGGGGGGATAGGGTAAGGTATTTTAATACACGTTTGAGATTTTGCAGGGAGAGAAGCTCCTGAAGGCATATGCTTGCTATCTATCCTCTTCCACTGGCCTGTCATTGGGACACCGTGAATGTGTTTAGTTGGACTTTTGGGAAAAGCATTTACAAAAATGAAAGGGACTTAAGTTAAAGGATTTTTCTAAAATGCAAATTTTATTTGTTAAATTATAATCTGAAAGTCTATTGTGAAGTGCATTTAAGTAAAATAGTATTTGAAGAGATTATATTTACAAATGACATCTTGTGATTTAAAAAAAAAAATCATCAAAAGAAAAATAAAAAAGTTGGCTAGCAAGGATAGGTGGTCGCCGGCGATCGAAATATGTTGCTAACAACTAACATTTGAGGTTGCAAGACCTCAGGCGGCCCAGAGACAACTAGCGAGGGTCGCTTGGCGCACAACCCAAATCTAGGTCGCCAAAGGTTGCATGACCTCATCATGACCCAAGCTACTTGCTCACGTGACCTCAAGCGGCCCTTCACGGAGGTCATGTGACCTAGATCTAGGTTGCCGCAACATGACTTGGGGGGTTGTCGCAACTTGCCAAGGCTGCACAACTGGCCGGTGACAGTCATCGGGGTAGCTATGACCTCGATGGCCTCTCTCCAGCCCATCGCCGACCCATCATAGCCATACGCAACCATGCCAAGCGACTCAAAGGAAAAGAAGATGAACAATGAATCACAAGGGAAAAAATAGAAAAATAAAAATTGAGTGGGGATAGTTTTGGAACAAAATTTTTATACTAAACTCTAGAGAGGCTTTTATGAAAACGCTAAAAGCCCAAGACAACCTAGGACCTTAGGCTTTATCCTTTCAAAGGCAAACATTCCCTCAATCTGGGTTTAAATTTTTTATCAAACACCAAATATTTAGCCAAATGGGCTTTGGACACCCAAGCTCTTTCTTGGGATAGGTCCCAAACGCACCATGTATATTATGAAAAAGAGAGTGGCATTTTGTCTGAATCATGATAAGTTTTTGATGCATTACAAATTCACAGCCTGAGTTATTATTTTCGTTAACCCCCTCCCCTCTTCCTTCTTCCGGGGGTTATATTAGCCTTACCATCATCGTTGCCCTCTTGGGAGAATCTTATCTATCAAGTGCGCCCGCTTTAGAAAGACTATCGACCCTTAATTATCGAAATGCGACCATTCCTTCTTTTCCGTTAGCGGCAAAAAGCTTTCACATCTTGGTTTCTAAGTCGTGTCACACGCAATTCACGTTCTCACGTTTAGTCCCGATAGGAACTCCAGCCTTGTGCGAAACCATAAAAGCAAAAACCCCACCCAAAAAAAAAAAAAAATAATAAATAAATAATAATAATAATAATAATAAACAGCAAAAAAAAAAAAAAAAAGACAAAAGAAAAATAGAGAGAGAAACGGGAGAGATAAAAACCCAGGGGAGGTTCTTGCTTCGTTGTGCGCACTGCGCACACACAATTGCATTCCGCTTCCCTCTGCCGTTCCCCTCCGCTGCTGCCTCCATCTCGTCGACTGGCAGGTCCAACGCTTTGCAGGTGTTTGCAGAACCGATGAAGAAATAAGACTCATTGGACAGATGTGATAAGAGGTTCAAAGATGCTCCGGGAAAAGCAGAGGTGCTCCGCGGACAATGTCTGGCGTCACCTTGAGTTCTTTCTACATTTTATCTCGCTAAACATGCTGGTATGATCAGGTAGAAACATTTTGGATTTATTCATGAAGACTTATCTGATAGATGATTGCTTGCTTGCTTCCATATATTTTTCATTCTGTTTCTGCAATCTACGTGATTGCTATTGAAGTAATCATTCAGTCCAATCAGTTTGGCTCTTTGTTCTTAATTGACTTCGTTTGCTCAGCGCGGCGGCCTCACAACATTTCAGTCCTCTGGTATTGGTGATCAGTTCAAACGATCAGCCATCAGCTTCTTTTGCAATTGCCACCTAGGAACTAAGATACATGCCTTATAACCTGTGCATTTAATCCGCCAATTAGCAGTTGAGTGGATCAATTTTGACGTGGGGTGCTATCTTCGGTGTTTGTTAACATGGCACTTCCGTGGAGGACATGGTTTGTTTTCTATCATTTTCAAAGGGTATCAGGACCAGCTGGGCTCTTGGAATATAGATGAACGATCATCTATTGGCCAAAGTAAAGAAAAATTAGCTTTGTCCTGTAAGAGCAAGCACTGCAACAGTTGATTAGCTTGGCTTTGGCTTGTTGTCCGTTCTTCAGTTTATTTGGGAGAGACAAGCCCGTAATTTCGTTGGTTCTTGTGATGCTACGAACGCTATTCTTGCGTGACATTTTTTTTTTCTGGGGTCAAAATTCTTGTCTAACATTGACTAATTGGCAATTGTGCTATGTTTGGGTTGAAACAATTAGAACTGGCCCCGCATTACCAACGCAGCAATGGCTCGACTTGCTCAGGAGACAATTGGGACATTGCCCAAAGAAAGAAAAAAAAAAAAGAATCATATTCAATTCACTGTGGTTGACATGGAACTTAAGCTTTGTTCATTTTGTAGAAAATAACTTTTAAGAAAATATTTTCCGAATTTTCTAGCATTCGTTTCATAAAAAATTAAACAAGTCACAGGAAATATTTTCCATCAATGGAAAATGTTTTTGCTTCTTTCTTTCACTTCTAAACCAAGAATTCTTTTTTACCAAATACATGTACCTTTTTTATTTTTATTTTAATTCAAAATTTTACTTATTTAAAAAATTTTCCTTTCCTTTCTTTTTTTTTTTTCTCCCTTCTTCTTTATCCAATTAGCAACCCGTGGCCTCACCAAATCTTGTGACCTAGGCAGGGCACGAGCCTCACTTGAGGTCGCCAAAAGTTGGCAAGGCTCTAGCTATGTTGGTCTCAAGCAAGCTCGAACTGGTCAGTATCTAGCAAGTTGGAGCCTTGCCAGCCTATATTAAGGCTCAAGCTCACCTATAGCTAGCTGCTGACTAAGGAAGAAAAAGAAAAAGAAATTAAAAATCGAATTAAAAATTAAAATAATGAAAAAATATTGAAATGAGTGTATGGAGGAAAAGATTTTCCTTACTACGTGGTGGAAAATTTTCTACTTCATTTTTAAGTTTCAGCTGAATATTGAAAACTATTATCATTTTCTTAAAAAATGATTTTTTGGAAAATAATTTTCAAAAGAGCTGGGTTCGTTCGGATGCGTCTTCAAAAATATCCCTTCCACATCCATATGACCAAATATGCGTTGTCCAATTCACATCACCGTATAATACTAAAGTTTCAAAATCATGATTACATGTAGTGATCCAAGGGAGCCGTGCAGTTGAAAGTTGATGGAGCAAACTCGGATTCGGTCCAATCATCCAAGATTTCGTGCCCTTTTTAAGTGATTAACTATGCTTGCGTCTTCATCAAAGCAAGCGAAACACAGCAATTTTATCAAATCATTTAACGCAGCTTCTTCGTCGAACACAATATCTTCAGGTAATGCCTAAAGTTTTGAAATGAATCGCATTTGTACTGTCGCATTCTCTTTCAAATGTTCATTTTATACCTTTCTTAACAAAGAAAAAGCTTCATCATTTGACCACGTATTGTTCCAACCGTTTTCTTCCTACTTCCTCATTAATTGAAGAATTCTTGTGTACAGTGGACTTATAAAACAGTGGTTCTATACTTGGTTACTGCGAAATGTTATATAGCCTTTTTTGTATATCATAAAATGAAGTGAAAATCCCCTCTAACGTCTTTCGGTTGATTATTCTAAAAAAATTAAAATGGGGGACATCCAATTATTGCAAATAACCTAATATAGGTTGTATTCTATGAATTGTGAAAAACCATTAAATTTTCGAGAGTTGATAGAATTAGACTTCTTAAGTGCACTAAAATGCTTTATTCAAATTGAGTACTCCATTAATTTTCATTTGATTACTTTGAAATCTTTTTATTCTTTGGAATGATTTCAATATCGTTAACCAATATAGTTCATGATATTGGTTATTTACTGTAATTCCAAAATTTGCATCTTTGAGTTAGTTTCCGTTCAATACACATCATGATCAACATAAATATGAGGATGTCCATTCTTCAATTTCTCAAGACCTAGGCATGGATAATTAGTATGTGGAAAAATAAATGTTCACAAATAAAAAGATTATCCATGTACAATGCAAAACTTGTGGAGAAGTTGAAGAAGTCTGCCTTCGAAGGTCATTTGTTTCTTCACCTTATCTAATCTTTTTATTCTTTGGACCTATATTTCTCCTCATACTGATTATCCATGCCTATATCTAGAGAAGTTGAAGAATGGTCATACTCATATTTTCTTTTTTTTGGTCAGAAATATGAATATTTCATTAAGTACGCAAAGATGAGAGGCCCGGTAAATGGGCATCATTATATAAAAGGTCGAACAAAATTTGGGGAGGGGATAAGACCCAATTCAGAGGTAAGTGATTTTTCTTATGGACTTTAGCAACCCAATATGCAACCATATTGGCCTCTCTATAGCAATGGGCTATATGAAAATTTGTGAAGGCCCATAGTTTTTTCTTGCATTTACTGATAATAGGTTGGATTTCCCAACTCAGTTGATCTGATCTGTTCATGGCTTGGACAAGTTGCGAACTATCTGACTCAAAGATAAGTGCTTCGTATCTTTTAGGGTAGAAAAAGTCAATGGCTTCCCATAAAGCTAGGGTTTCGGCCATAAAGGGGAGAAGAAGCTTTGATCTCTTTAGCCACGCCTTCCACTAACCTCTCTCCCAAGTCTCTACACACAAAAGCTATGGAGTTCCCCAATAAACCAGGTCCGTACGTCCCATCTATATTAATCTTCAAAGCTCCTTCGTGTGGTGGAATCCATGTCTAAGGTGGTTTGATTTCGTGGGTTTCAAATCTGGTGTTTTCGTGGGTCCTCCATCTAGCACCGCATCAATTGTTCCTTTCAATTGTTCCTTTCGTTGCGTCGGGATCTCAGCTCCACTCTTCCTTCTTTGCTCCATGGACCGGTGTAGCCTCTTGTTTCCCACACATTAAGCCCCTGTCTCAGCTCACCTCTCGGTCGAAGGCGCATCTCTACTAGTCTGTTCTCCGATCTTTCATCCTCGCTGGCGCCCCCCACTCGGGTTGAAGGTCTCGGCACAGCAATTGGCCTCCTGGTTACAAATCCGCCTGTTCTGCCCTCAGCTCCCCCATTATACCGCTTATTTGAGGTTCTCGACAAGGAAGGCCCTACACCGGTTCCTGTTCTGCTACAAAATCTAGCATCCTCCTCTGCACCAGGCTGTCTATTACCCTCACTCCATGCACCACTGAGCTCAAATTGCAAGTCTACACTCGGTTCATCTGCTCTTATCTCTGTTCATCGGCTATTCTGAGTCCCAGCGCGCTATTAACAACTCGTTGCTCCCCACCCAACTCTTATTCCTTTGTTGCAGCTCACTAATTTGCTCGATGTTCTCTATTTGGGCTGCTCTGTTCTTAGATCTACCACTTGCTCTATCTTTATAACCACCCGTCCGTGGATTCCATCTTTGATAACTTTTTAATGTCGCTTGTGCAGATTCTATGATGGCTGATGCCTCTGGTTCTCTACCCCGAAAGATGGCCTAATAACATTACAACTACCAAGTGCAAGTTTGGAGGATTAGTTGCCTTCTCTTTGAGTCTGCAAAACCATTCTTCTATCATTTTCAAGCCCTGACTTGAGATTTTGATTTTCATCACAGGATTGCTCCATATCTGTCTTGTCCATGGACACAATAAGAAGAGATGTTCCACCGTCTCTCTTTCATGATTACATAGAGGACATATGGGATCAAGTAATATTTTCCTTCTAAATAGATTGTCCTTCGTCGGTAAAGTGTTTTGACATAAGCACCACATAAATTTTAACCTTAGATGGAGTGTGTAGTTTCCAAAAATCTTTTCAAAGTGCGGGGGAAGGCTGAAACGATGTTGTGGCTTGATTTTCTTGACTTTGCTCTGTATCCTACTTGATGTGATTATACCCACTTTTGACTGTATACTTGCCTGACTGAGTACCAGTCCATACAAGCTTATCTGTTTCTGTTTGAGGCTTGATTGAAATGGTTAGAATTTCTTCAACTAGGCTTTCCTCAAAGTGTGCTACTATGGTCATTTCATCACATATGCCTTGCTTTTTATCTATGAGATCTGAAACCAAGGATGGTTCATTTTCATTCACTGGGCCCTCAATAATTCCTCGTTGTAGCCATTTATCTTCCCGGATTTTAATCTTAGATCCATCTCCAACTTGCCACATTGTGCAATTGAATCCCTTCCTAAAATCAAGCTTTGCCATCCCCATGAAGGTCGAAGACCCTTCGCTGAATGCCAAAAATCTGTATGGGGATAATATAGCCCCTTAAACAACGTACTCCAGAGAGAAGAGGGTTGTTGTCCCAACCGCCAAGCCTGCTTCCCTAACATTGCCTTATTAAAGGAAATAAGGTCTCTAAACCCCATTCCGCCTCTATATTTTCTAGTTTTTAATAACTCCCATCTCTTCCAATGGATACCTTCTTTCTTTTCATTAGTCTTCCACCAAAAAGTAGCAATTTTCTGTTCAATAGCCTTACATATAGAGACCGGGATTTTAAATACCAACATTGCATACTGTGGTAAGGCTTGAACCACCATTTTCAGCAAGACTTCTTTTCCAGCCTTGGATAACAGTTTCTCCTCCAGCTTTCTAGTTTTGAACTAATTCTCCCAAGAATCCATGCAAACATCTATTTTTTGGATGCTCCCCAATCAGAAGTAATACCCAGATATTTACCCATTTTGTCAATAATAGGGACTCGCAATGTTCTTGCCATATTATCTTTTAATGATTGAGGGCAGCCTTTGTTGAAAAAAATCCCCGACTTGTTTAGATTAATCTCCTGTCCAGCTGGTAAACAATATTGATTGAGGATCATGGCAAGATTTTGACATTCTAGAATAGTGCCATTCAAGAAAAAAATTGAATCATCGGCAAATAATAAGTGAGATAGAGTAGGACAACTTCGATTTAGTCTAATTCCTTTAATACTCCAATTCTCCACAGCTTGCTTCATCAATAAGGACAAGACATTAACCACAATAATAAAGAGATAAGGAGATAAGGGATCGCTTTGCCTGAGTCCTCTTGAGGGTTGAAAAAATTGCAAAGGTTCTCCATTGAATTTGACGCTAAATGTGACTGTAGTAACACATTGCATTATCCATCCCACCCATTTCTCATCAAAGCCAGTCTTTAAAAGGCATGCCTCTAAAAAATATCATTCCACACGATCATAAGCCTTCTTCATATCTAATTTGAGAACAGCCTGAAATTTCTTTTTTCTGCTCCTGATTCGAATTTGATGAAGTACTTCCTGAACAATAAATATGTTATCCTGGATTTGCCTCCCGCCAACAAATGCGTTTTGTTCTAGTGCTATAATTTTTTATATTAGGGGTTTGAGTCTATTAACTAGTACTTTTGAGATAATCTTGTATCCAAAATTGCATAAACTAATTGGACGATACTGATCCAATCTCTCTGGGTTCGGAATCTTCGGGATAGGGGAGATATGTGTTTGGTTTAGTGCTGCTAAGAATGAGCTGGTGGTCAAAAAGTTCTTGACCTCCTTAAATATGTCCCATTTGATGTCTTCCCAGTGATACTGATAGAACAATCCATTAAGACCATCTGGCCTTGGAGCTTTAGTTACTCCTAGCTGAAATGCTACTGCAGTAACTTCTTCTAAAGTAAATTCAGCAAGTAACCTTTTATTCATATCTTATGTTACTACTGTAGATATTTGATCTACCACTGGTGCAAAATTCCGAGGACCATGGGACTGGTATAACTTCTTGAAAAATTGCACGATATGTTCTTTTAACTGATTTTGCTCAACCAGCCATGTATTTTCTTCATTTTGCAACATAGAAATCTTGTTTCTCTGTCTTCTTTGGATGGTTGTTGCATGGAAGTATTTTGTATTCTGATCTCCCCATCTCAGCCAATCAATTCTCGATCATAACCCTCAGTACATTTCTTCTTGCCTCCCAAGTTCATCAATTTCACCCTATATCTTTTGAAATTGCGCCTTATTGAAGGAACTTGAAATATGATTTGTTAGACACTCAAGCTCCCTCTTCAGCATACTAATTCTCTTTTTCCCATTCACAAATTTCTTTTTACTCCATTTAGATAGAGCATTCTGAACAACATAAAGTTTTCTAGCTAAATTTGTTTGGCTCTAATTTGTCATTTTCCAAGACTCCAACACCACTTCCCTACATTCAGCATTCTCAAGCCAAAATGCCTCAAATCTGAAGTTTCGTTTTCTTATAGCTTGAGTTGTTTGAAGAGACAATATGATAGGACTATGATATGAGCCTACTGTAGGAAGAGCAAAAGCCTCGGCTTCAGGGTACATCAGTCGCCGTTCTATCGTGCACAACACTCTATCTAATCGTTCTTTCACATATTCTTCCCCTTCTCTATTATTTGCCTAGGTAAAGGCACATCCCTTACTGTCTATGTCCATGAAAGAGCATGCATCCAAGCAATCCCGAAAAGCAGTCATTTTGAAATTTCAGCCAGTCTCTTCCCCACTTTTTCCTAATGAAACCACACTTCATTAAAATCCCCCAAGCATACCCAAGGCAAAGTATTTGTGGAGCTAATTTGTTTGAATTTCTCCCAAAGTTGCAACCTTCTTGGGTAAGTATATGGAGCATGAACAAAAGTAATACGCATTGTTTTACCTGAAATCTCCTCTTCACACTTTAAGTTCACAAAGTTTTCAGTCATTGTGTCAATATCCACTCAAATCCGATCATCCCACATAAGAACCAATCCTCCCACTGTACCCACTGGATCAACCATTAAACACCTCTGGAATTGAAGTCTTCTTTTAACTCTTTGCACAAACTCAGTCTTATTTTTTGTTTCCATTAGAAAAACCAAACGGGGCCTATATTGAGCTGTTAAGGCTCTCAACTCACGGACTGTCAAGGGTGTACCCAACCCTTGACAGTTCCAGCTTAGTATATTCATGGATCATTTGGTGGCTTATTAGGGCTAGCCACCATAGCCCATGCTTCAACTTCTTCAGTCACTTGAATGGGAGTTTCAAGGAGCTAAATCTCATCCAACCAGCCCCATGCTGGAGTTGGTGTTGCTTGCATGTTGATTCTTCTTTGTTTCTTAGAAGAGGGGGTTGTTGGTTGCATAATAGCTTTCTTTCTGATGATGTTTGAAGTAGATGTCTGGAGATAAGGATTGCTGGTGTACTCTAGACCAGTGAGCAAAAGTGTTCTTTTCCCTGAGTTATGCATCATTATCTCATTTGTAGTGTTAGAGTAGTGATCCATTAGCATCTGTTCTGGACCTCCCTACTGAATATTTTGGTTGTTAATGAGGGGAAGTTGTTGGTGTTCTTCTATAATTTCAGTTTG
>CM024727.1:3971057-4036346 GCA_014182545.1 Eucalyptus globulus
AAAGACCGATGCTTGATGATGAAGCAACGTATTTAATGATGCGTTTAGCGCACCGAGATGAGATTCTCTAGGATCCGATTGAAACCTAGCACAGATGCAACACTCAACAAGATGTCAGGTCTAGAAGCGTATGATAAAGGAGTGAACCAATGATGCTCTGCATGCAGCTTTTGATCAACTTTCTTCCCTTCTTCATCTTTGTCTATCTTCAAAGAACTTGACATCGGTATGTCGGTCTTTTTGCAATTTTCAGTCCAAATCTTTTGACAAGATCATTAACATATTTTCTTGATAAATAAAAGTTCCTTCCTTCAATTGTTTTACTTGAAGACCAAGAAAGAATGTTAACTCTCCCATCATACTCATTTCAAATTCATCCTGCATAGACTTAGAAAATTTCTTGCACATATTTTCATTAGAAGATCCGAAAATAATGTCGTCCACATATATTTGAACAAGTAAGAAACTTTTGTTCTCCTTTTTGATAAATAAAGTAGTATCCACTTTACCTTTGACAAAACCATTTTGTATTAAAAACTTACTTGTCTGTCGTACCAAGCTCGAGGTGCTTGCTTTAAACCATACTGAGCCTTCTTCGTCCCGAAGACCGAGTCGCTTCTTTGGGTCTTCAAACCCTGGTGGTTGTTACACATAAACTTCCTCTTGGATGACTCCATTTAGGAAGGCGCTTTTTGACGTCCATTTGGAATAACCTGAAATTCTTATAACAAGCAAACGCAAGTAATAGTCGAATAGCTTCTAACTCTACGGAGCATAAGTCTCATCATAGTCTATTCCTTCTTCTTGCGTATATCCCTTGGCCCACGAGTCTTGCTTTGTTTCGTATGACTTTTCCTTTCTCATTCATCTTGTTTCGAACACCCATTTAGCTCAATAATAGTTTTTTTTTGGTTTGGATGTCAATTTCCAGACATCATTAATGCTAAATCAGTATGAGCTCTTCTTGCATAGCTTCAATCCAGCTTTCATCGATAAAGCTTCTTCTATGCTCTTTTGGTTCAATTTCAGAAACGAGCCACAGCACTAGACTCTTCTCGCCTTTTGGATCTGGTGCGAATTCCTTCCTTCATTTCGCCGATTATAAGATCTTTGGGATGACTGGACTTATGCTTCCGCTACTCGTTGATCTGTCCGGTTGATGATCTCTTTCTTTGTTTGGATCTTCACGAACATCTTGAAGCTGGTTTTCCGTAGCGAGATGCTTGAGATGTAAGCTTTGGTAGATCTGCGTAGCGGTTGAGACTCTTCTTGATGAGTCGACTTGATTCATCTTGCGTTGAGTCTTGGAATTTGACATTCATTGACTCCTCCATAGACTCGGCTCTTCTTGTTATAGACTCTGAAGGCTTTGCTTGATGTAGAATATCCAAGGAAGATACCTTCATCCGATCTTTCTTCAAACTTACCAACTCGATCTTTTGCATTTTTCAATATAAAACATTTGCAACCGAATACATGAAAGCATGAAACAATAGGCTTCTTATCTTTGAACAATTCGTAAGGGGTTTTCTCTAGAATAGGTCTTAAGAAGACTCTATTGATGATATAACATGCTGTTGAAACAGCTTCAGCCCAAAATCGTGAAGAAATCTTGCTTTCAATTAAAAGAGTTCTAGCCATTTCCTGAAGAGATTTGTTCTTTCTTTCCACAACTCCATTTTGCTGAGGAGTATATGGAGAGGAGAACACATGATTAAAGCCAGATTCATCACAAAATTTTGTAAAATCTTGATTTTCAAATTCACCTCCATGATCGTTCTTATACTAGAGATAACACATCCTTTTTCATTTTGAACATTTTTAGCAAACTTTTCAAAATACGAGAATGTTTCAGACTTACTTGCAAGGAAATATACCAAGTAAAAACGGAGTAATCGTCCACAATTACTAGGCAATATTTCTTACCTCCAATACTACGTATTTCTGGTTGGTCCGAAGAGATCCATATGCAGCAAATCCGTAGTACATGATTAGTAGAGACATGATTTATTGGCTTGAATGAATTTCTTACCTGCTTTCCCTGAATACATGGAGTGCATGGATCAGTCTTTTGATAAGGTAATTTGGGTAGTCCTCGAACAAGCTGCTTTGATGAGATTTTGGCTAATTGCTTCATGTTGACATGACCAAGCTTTATTGCCATAAGCTTGCTTCGTGCCTTGAATTGAGATAAAAACATTGCGATTCATTTGGTTTCACATCCAGAAGATAAATGTTTCCATGTCTACGACCCATGAAAGACTGAGTAGAGTCTTTACTGATTCCAGAACATATTCCTTCTTGAAAAAAGATATTGAAACCGGTATCACACAATTGACTAATGCTGAGAAGATTGTAATTGAGTCCTTCCACTAAGGAAACATTACTTATTGTGAGATTTCCAATTTTCACAGTCCCAAATCCCCCACAATACTCCTTTGTTGTTTCCTCCAAATTAAACTTTTCCACCATTTACTTGAGCAATCTTTATAAAACAATTTGAGTCTCCTGTCATATGTCTTGAGCATCCACTGTCAAGATACCACTTTACATTTTTCTTGACGGTGACCTGCATTTAAAAAAGAGTCTCAAGCTTTCTTTGGTACCCAAACTTTCTTGGGTCCTTTTGTGTTAGTAACATAAGCAGTATTAGCCCATATTCTCTTAACAGGTTTCCAAACCATAGGACACTCTTTTTCAAAGTGATCCGGATTGTTGCATTTGAACATTTTAGAGCATTTCTTCCTACAGATTTTACAAAAACTTTCTTGAAGTGATTTTGTAAACCTCTCGAGAGTCTTTTCTTAATTATTTCTTTTACTTTAGGAAAATCAATCGGGAATTGTTTCTTCGACATTCCTAGACCGGACTTATTGAAGTAAGGTCTTTGTGCTGAAAGAATTTTCTCAAGTTTTTCAGACCCTATTGAAAATTTCTTTGATATATTTGATAAGTCTGTTTTTTAAAAAGACATTTTCTTTTGAAAGATTATCTCCATTTTCTTTAAGATTGGAAACTTGATAAGTCTAGACTTTTAACTCTTTCTACTAAAACATTTTCCTTTTGTTTTAGAGCTGAGTTTTCCTTTTTCAGTTCGGAAATTCTTTTGAGAGAAGTCTTAAGACTAAAACATAATTCATCAATATATTTAGAAACTTTGATAGGAATTTTAATATCACTTGCCTCAAATTCACTGTCTGAGTCTGATCCAGTTCGAATACGATTGTGCCCATGGACGTAGATTGGCATATTCATTATCACTTTCTTCACACTCGTGTCACTCCAGTTTCGGCTTTGAAAGCTTTTGAAATCTTTCAGCTTTTCCTTTCTTCTTCTTCAGAAGAGGACAGTTGGGTCCGATGTGTCCCTTTTCTTACATTCAAAGCAGACTATGTCTTTGTTTGGTTCCTCATCATCCAGACTTGGTCTACTATCTTTGAAAGCTTTGTTTCTTTGAGTTGAACATTCTTCCTTTTCTATTCAGTTTTCTGAATCTTCTTATCATGAGAGCAAGCTCCTCATCGTCCATATCTTCTTCAAAATCTGTATCATCAGAATCATCATTTGATTTTAATGCAATATATTTCTTACCTTTTGGATATTCATCTTCATTGATCCGTTCCACTTCATAAGACTGAAGAGTTCCAATTAGCTCGTCGACAGATAGTGGCATAATTTTTTGCGTCTCTTATCGAAGTCTTTATGTGATTCCAATCCTCTGGAGAGTCCACGCAGTAGCTTGTTTACCTTCATGGGATGAAGTTGGTTGACCTTGATTTTCAAGACCATTCACAATATCTGTAAAACAACTAAACATGTCAGATATAGATTCTCCTGGTTTCATTCTGAAGGCTTCGTATTGACCGAGAAGAATGTTGATTCTTGTTTCCTTCACTCGATTTGTTCCTTCATAGGTGATATGCAATATGTCCCAAACTTCTTTGCTGTACCACAAGAAGATATTCTATTATATTCAGTTGGTGATAAAGCACAATATAAGGAGTAAAATTGCTTTTGCATCGAGTGTTTGTCTCTTGATTATTTCTTCCCGAGACATTCCGCTGGTTTCATCGCTTTCTTTTCCTCTTTCAAAGACCGATGCAGTGGTAGGAGTAATTCCTTTTCCTACAACGTCCCATTCCGAGGATCCTTTGATCGAAGGAAAGCTTTCATCTTGTTCTTCCAGATGTTGTAATCATTTCCATCAAAGTAGGGTGGTGCGGTATTGCTTTGCCCTTCCATCAGCTCCGGTGCTAGCATACTAGCCATGGATCTTTTACTCTGAAGTAAAACACTTCAAATAAAGTAAGTACACGAGGCTACGATACCAATTGATATTGCTAGTATGAGTACCTAGAGGGGGTGAATAGGTATATAAAGAATCTTTTCTCAAGCAATTGCACAATACTAGACAGTTGGATGAAACGATAATCAGTAAGACTGAGAGAAGAGAAAATTGAACACGCGGTTTATAGTGGTTCGCTTATATCAAGCCTACGTCCACTCTTTTCATGACAGCCTATTGGCTGGATTCCACTATGAACAAGAGAGAGGTTACAGCAGCTTTGCCTTGATTTCACAGTGTAGATGTTCTACCACACCTCCTCAAGATTTCTCACAAATATAGACTCTCTCTTTTCGTATACAAGTATTCGCTCAAAGGATTTGTCTAAACAAAAAGGAGCTTCGAGACTTTGGAATTCTTCTATCGCGCATACCTTGAACAACTAAGACAAGATCTTCCTTATATATTCATTTATGCCATCATACCCGTTGGCACTTACCAAAGGAATTCCTCCAATCTACCCGTTTGGGACGAAATCAATTAGGAAGATTGTCCAAGCTATAAATGGAACGTGTTGATAGCCCATCAATACTGTTCGCCCATACAATCGGGATCTCGGTTTCCATAAGCAGAACCTTCCAATAATATTTAGGCAATCACCGGATCTTCAATTATCGAATCAATCTTCGATCAATCAAATGACCCGTTTATGTCTTCTCCACCATGAGATCTTCTCCAGTTGATAAGGTTAAATCCTCAATGAAACATCCAGTTCGGATAACCTTTCTTCAACGGATTAGAGACTATCAATGAAGATAGACTTTGAGTCTTGAGTCTGGCTGTCCCAAGGTCTTCAGACTTTAAATAGCAGAGTCTACAAGCCTTCATACTAGACTGATAGAAACGATTTGTCAACTTCAAAACACTTCAAGAAGATTTCTCCAACAACTTCCTCTTTTCAGATTAGTTAGTTATTTTGGATCGTGTTCCTTCTCGCAGCTTGTCACTTGAAATTGCCATCGGTCGCATACTTCAATCTTCTCATTATGAAATCAATCAACTTCGCTAAATGATAACATTCAGCCTTATCATTTCGTATGTTTACCAAAGAGTACAGGTGCAATAAGCTTTAATTAAATTCGTCCGAGGAGCCCCACGTGTGGTGATACGTTAATACGCAAATGGAGAAGGAGACAATAAGCGATGGACGAATACATTCAAGAGTTTTTGCAATCTAACAACTGTTTAGCCATCAAGAAGATCCACGGACGGCCGTTAGCATGTACCGACAAAAGTTAAATTTTGTTCAATTTTCTCCATTAATCTTTTCCCCAGCTCTATTGTTAAATTTTTGTTTCATTTTATTCCCAGGAGAAATCTTGAATTTTATTAGAATTAAATCGGTTCAATAATTAATGGTAAATTCTATGGTGTAGTCCAACAACTTAGGGAATCAATCTTGTATGTAATCGGGACTGTTGGATCAAAAGGGAAAAAATAAAAAATCAACCGTGGATTATTTTGAAAAGATATTAAATTACGAATAGTTAAGGAAAACTAATGACTATAAGATTGCCAACTTTATTTTTTTCCCATTGTTTATTTTATCGTTGGTTAAGGAAAATTACAACATAGGAGCATAATTACTTATTGATAAGACCGTTAAGTTAATAAGCTATGAAAAAATGTTACAGTTATGGTGTTATGCCACTAACAATAGAGGAGGAAAAAAATATTTATCGATATATATCATTTATTTAATAACACTAAAGATGAACAAAGAATCCTTAAATCATACTGATATCACATTTGATTTATGCATGTCTTCAAGAAGAGGTTTGACCTCCAAGTGTGCAACGTACATGACATTATACTAGTACATGAGAGTAGGGATACATCATGTCACATCCAAAATACGATTTTAAAATTTGAAAAGTTGAGGTTTTGTTGTAGATAGAATAAACATGGAAAAATTATTATTTTACTAAGATTTTTTAACATCTACATGATGAAAAAGTAAAATATTTTCAAACCAATCTGGGCAAATTTCTAATGATTAGAAAATGAACTCACATGAACTTTTCGGTCTTGTCTCAAGAGTCGAACTATGATCTTCTAGTCTACACCCCTCACCCCAATCCTTAGCCATTAAGCCGGGCTGCGCCGAGTTTTGGTCTGCGCTTGCTGCGTGGCTGTGCCGGGTGGCCCGGGCTGGGGCAAAGTCGATTGAACTTCAGATTAGGTGCTTTCGTATGGAGTCTCCCTGGGTGCCCGTCTGGTACGTCGACCGGCTTTGACTTTTCAGCCGACCATTCCCAAACTTTTGCTTGTCAAATACGTCTCATTTTGTGGTCGCAACACCCCAAATCATTCACTTCCACACAATTAGTCTGTTGTTGGAGATTTTTCCTTCTCCCATTATTATTTTGAGAGACAGAGCAACTAAAATTATTCCTCTCATCTTTCTTTCTTCTACATCTCAACACACAACACTCAAGACTTGCTCGATTGATTCGTGCTTCCTGAGATTGCATAACCAATGCATAAAGATCAACTCCTTGTTGTTCTTATTCTTCGTTGATCTTTTAGCGTCGTCATCGAGAATAATTAGTGCACCAGCTCTTGCAGCGAAGTCAACATATGCTGTCCGTTTCAATTGAAAGGCAACTCGAAAGGTTGGGATGACTATAATTATGAGTTGGCCCCCATAAATAACCACACCATTTTGGATTTGTACTTGAGCAAATACTTTGTACGGTGCATCGACTACACCAACTTCACGATTAGGATCACTGAGGAAAAAATGTCAAAATAGTTATAAATCTATTACATTTGTGTTTATTTAATTCAAACATTTTAAACTAATGCAAATTTAGTCCTAAACCTTATAACTTGGTATCTTAAATTTGTATTTCCTTTTTTTTCCATCTGATTTATGTATTTATTTATTTAAATTTAAAGGGTGAAAGCTATCATGAAGGCCCCCTTTGTTACTCTCATTTAAAGGAGTAACGTTGCTATCATCTTCTTATTTTCTGAAGTCAAATTCGTCAGTAGTCAAGTAGAGTTGTTAGTGCACAGTTGTTGGTGCCGTGACGTGCGGGTGTTGTCCAAGGAGAAGACATTGTGCGTAGAATGAAGTTTCATGAAGGCTTTTCTGTGGGAATTCTATGGCACTAGGAATTTCCCACACCCCATTAGCCCACAAGACCTCTCACTTCAAGAAGACTTTGACTTTGATCTTCTAGGAGTCGGAGAACTCTCCACCACCAATAAACTCACTAGCAACTAAATTGCAAGATGAGGGTGGCATGGCATTTGATTTATTACATTTTCTAGACGATATGGAATCTTTACATGGGCAACGCGCCTAAAATGTACCAAGACGAATGGAACAACATATGTCATGTTACATCTAAAAAAGAGTTCAAAATTAGAAAAAGAATTAATCTGATTTATATATTTATTTATTTAAATTTAAGGGGCGAAATCTATCATGAAGGCCCCACCATTACTCTCATTTAAAGGAGTAACATTGCCGTCATCTTATTTTCTGAAGTCAAATTCGTCAGTAGTCAAGTAGAGTTATTAGTGCCGTGACATGTGGGTGTTGTGCAAGGGGAAGACATTGTGCAAAGAAGGAAGTTTCATGAAGGCTTTTCCATGGAAATTCTATGGCACAAGGAATTTACCACGCCCCATTAACCCCACAAGATCTGTCGCTTCAAGAAGACTTTGACTTTGACCTTCTAGGAGTTGGAGAACTCTCTACCACCAATAAACTCACTAGCAACTAAATTTCAAGATGAGGGTGGCATGGCATTTGATTTGTTACATTTTCAAGAAGATATGGAATCTTTACATGGGCAACACACCTAAAATGTACCAGGGCAAGTGAAACGGCATATATCATGTTACATCTAAAAAGAATTCAAAATTAGAAAAGTTGGGACTCATAATTAAAAAACAATAATCATGGGAAAATTATTATTCTACTAAAATTTTCTTTTAACATCTTCAAGATGAATAAAAGAAATTTTATTTTCAAGCCAAATGCATCGCGCGAGTCTCCGGCCAGAAGTAAAAGTCAAGTGGATGGTGTGCTAAAATCTGTAGAAGATTATCCAAATGTCGACTGTACGCATCAGTACACAAGATTCAATAAATATTCTTCATGCATTTGGCATTTTGCTTGTTTTCTTCCCAACCAACCCCTAACCACTGGGCTGGGAGGCCAGGTTCACTCTAAGCGTGCCGTGTCAGATTGGGCCGGGCCGGTTCGACGTCGATTGAAGTTTAGATTCGTCGCGGTGCACAAATTGGCCCCTTGTGCTTGTGCCGTACGTTGACCGGCATTTGACTTTTCAGCCGACCATTCCCACACTTTTGCTTTCCTTGTACGTCCATTTTTTGTGGTCGCTATGCCACAATCGCTCACCTTCACACAACTGAGTCTGTAGTCGGAGATTTTCCTTCTCTCGTTATTACTTCAAGAATAGTTTTGAAGTAATGGAGACGGAGACATTTAGCAATGGATGAAAACATGGAATAGTTTTCATATTTGTTATTTGGATAAAGTGGGTTATAAAATATATAATGGGATCGAAGTTTAGAAAAAACGATGCAAACACAACAAAATGCACTACTATTTTAAAGTGGGAGGCGTTTCTCCTCTTTTCATATTTCCAAATTATCCTTTCAATTGTGAGAAGTCATGCCTAAATTCAAACTTCTCAAATTTTTAATGATCTTTTCTTTTTGTAGTTTCTTTGTTATTATGATCATCATCATCATCGTCATCATCATCATCATCATTATGTGTTTCCCCAAGAGTATTCCTTATTTCACGTTGAGAAATTTCAAATGATCACACGAAAGACATGGCCCATGATTGATTGTTGTGTTATGCATGATTAACATAAAAAAATGTTAGTTTCCTTCTTTTTCATCATCCTCTTCTAAATTAAATATATATCATTTCTTTAGTAACACTTACAGTTGAATAAAAAATCCTTCAATCATCAATTAATCACATTTAATTTTTGCAAATCTTCAAGAAAAGAGCTTTGCTAACATAACAATTTTTTGTCACTATGAGAATAATAGTATATTGTGAGTTACAAAATCTCGAAAGATTAGACTTTATAATAATATATAATAATTTATTATTTATTTTTTGTGATCCAAAATAAGCTGATAATATCCCAATAAATTAAGAATAATTATATAAGCATTTCTCTCCAGAAAACACGTGCAACACACATGACATTGTATGGTACGAATGGAAAGGCAAGAATTAAGTTACATCCAAAAATACAATTGCAAAATTAGAAAAGTTGAGGTTTGTAATAAAAAAGAATAGATGAGGCCAAATTCATTATTTTAAAAAGATTTTTTTAACACCTTCAAGATAAAAAAAAAGAAAAGAAAAGAAAAAAATATGTTTAAATCAAATGCATCACGCGAGTCTTCGGCTACAAAAACGAGTCTTCAACATTGTGTGAAGGCCGTGGATTTTCCATTTTACATTAATGCTTCGTCATGCCTTGATGGGCTTCCTTTACTTAATTTCTTTGGTGCGAGAAGGCGAGTGTATGCCTTGGTCAATGCAGATTACTCATCTATGGAAACCGCATGCACTATAGAGTTTATGGTAATGCTGCCACCGTGGGTTGATGAATATGATCTTCGTTCCTATGCGCAAATTCACGAACATATCGTTTATGGATTCGAGCTTTCATGGGGTATCCTGAGCACGTCAAGAAAGGTAAGGATTTTTGAGTTTGTTCAATTTCTAATAAAAAATAGCAAGGGTGTCGTAACTTTTATATGATTCTCATTTAAGTATTATATATATTTTTTTTAAAAGTGTCACATTGAAGTAAATTCAATCATTTAAATGTTGTTTTCGGCAAATCGTCCTACTAAATCTTTTTATTAATTTTTCTAAATAAACAATTTACTTGAACATAAATTCACTGCATAAAATTACCGCACGTTCAAACTCAAAACAAAAATGCTTTACGTACGCCAAAATCAAGAACGCTAGCGTTCGTCTTTGGTTTGTGTACGTATGGTTTCGTGCGGCTTCTATGTGCAGTTCCTACGTGCGGCTCCTTTTTCTCTCTCGTAGGGTTGCACCTTTCTTTTCCGCTGAAGAGCACACCTTTTGTATCGTGTGCTCCACCCTTGATTCTTTTTCTCCCACATGGATTCTTCTTCTGCACGTACAATAAAAGATAGAAAAACCCTCATCTCTTTTTTTTCCTTATTTTATTTCCTCTTTTATCTTGTAGTAATAGGTAACTTTCTTATTTTGTTTCCTTACTTATTTTGCACGTCCGAAAGAAAGTCCAATAAGAAGAAAGACTTCCTCATCTGATTTGTAATCCGCTTGAAAAAATCTTCCGCAACAAAATTCGATTTAATAAATCGTTATTCGAATTCAAATTCGAAATATTAATTTAACAAAATAAATTTTGACTTTTCAGCCGACCATTACCAATCTTTTCCGTCTCTCGTACGTCCCATTGATGTGGGCCGCTAAACCCCAAATCACGCACATCCACACAATTAGCTGTGGTCGGAGAATTTCCCCCCTCTCTTGATAAATACCTGTCATTATTTCAAGAAAGAAACAGAGCTACTAAAGTCATTCCTCTCATTTTTATCTTTCTTCTACAGCTCAACACGAAAACACTCAGATTTTGCTTAGTTGATGCGTGCTCCCTCCAATCGCAAAAGCCATGCACAAAGATCAACAACAACTCCTCCTCCTCCTCCTCCTCCTCCTACCTCAGTCTTTTAGTATCCCTATTGAAAATAATCGATGCACCACCTCTTGTGGCGAGATCGCCAACATAAGCTACCCGTTTCGGTTGAAGGACGACCCGGAGGTCTGTGGCGACCGTAATTATGAACTAGCCTGCATAAATAACCGCACTCTTCTTGATTTGTACTCGAGCCAGTACCATGTAAATTCCATTGACTATACCAACTGCACAATTAGGGTTGTTGATGTTGAGCTGCAAAAGGGCAATTGCTCGTCTCTTCCTCTCCACTCTTTGTCATGCAGCAGCTTCTTGAACGACAAATCAAATCGGTATAAATGCGGGGGATACACGTACAATGATGGAGACTTATCCAAGACAGTTTCAATTGTGAACTGCACGAAGGCCGTTGCTTCTCGATTATACATTGATGCTTCCTCATGCCTTGATGGGGTCGAATTTTCAAAATTTTCCAGTACAAGAAGGCGATTATATGCCATGATCGATGCTAATGTCTCGAATATGGAAAGTGCGTGCACTATAGAGCATATGGCAATGATACCAGGGTGGGCTGATGGAGACAATCTTCGTTCCTATTCGCAAATTCATGATCTAATGGTTTATGGGTTTGAGCTTTCATGGCATCCAATTGCCTGTAAGAAGTATTGCAAAGATTATTTCTGGTGTGACATCAATGACAAGCACCAAATTCAGTGCATAGGCAAGAAAGGTAACGACTTTTGAGTTTGTTCAATTTCTTATAAAGAATAGCAAGGGTGCCGTAACTTTTGTATGGTAGTCGTCTAAGTGCCATAACTTTTTTTTTTGGTTCACTTAAGTGCCACATTAAAGTAAAATTGATCATTTGAATGTCGTTTTCGGAAAATCATCCTACGTAATTTTTTATTTATTAATTTTCCATTTCGACGTGGATTCTTTTTATTTCTGAAATTTTTATTAATTGTCCAAATCAACGACAGTGATGTCACGTAGGATGACCTGCATTTATGTCGAATTTTCCGCCAAGGCAAATCACCGATGACTCTTAAGTGATCAAATTTAAATTTGTGGTACTCAAGAGAACCAAAAATAAAATAAAATGTTATGACACTTAAGTTAATGTTGTACGAAAGTTATGATACTTTTAATGTACTTATCCCAAAATATTATTAGGAAATATTTGGTCAAAGACATGTGAAATTTCACAAAACGTGAAATAGAGCTCAGTCATCTGTAAGATCATGTAGTTAGTTCAATGTTGTTGTGGTATTTTATAAGTACGACAACGAACACATTTTTATTCATTTGTTAATTTAAGTAATTAGAATTCTGCCGGTAAATCTTAGTGGATTGAACTTGATATACTCAATTACTCACTGTTTGATTATGATCTAAGTAAACACATTCTATCTCTTTTGCAGATATCGCAACACATTCTATCTCTTTTGCAGATATCGCCTTTTACCTCGGCATTGCCGATGTCATTGAAGGTATCTCGCTCCTTAGCTTCCGTAAATATCAATACAATCTTCATTGTGAAATCAAGTTAGTGTTCCTAAATACAAACATTCAACACACGCACGAATTGGTTATTCATATAACAATAAATACATTAGTTATTCAATTGTTTATCTATTTAGTTCAAATTCTGCCCACAAATCTTAGTGGACTGAACCGATATACACACTGCTTCATTATGGTCTAAATAAGTGTCCTTTAAATGTTCTTCAGATTTATTTTATATACGGATCGACCCTTACTTTCATCCGATGCTCTCGCTCTTCGGCATTGGTAACATTACTATAGTCTTCTCATTGTGAAATTGATTTTAAATCTCTAAATGCAAACATTTAACACATCCTCAAATTGGTTAAAATATACAGTGTTTCAATGCATGGTTGTGAAATTCATCTTGGGGGCCCCATGTGTGATGACGTTACTAATACGCAAATGGAGGAGAAGACACTTAGCAATGGATCAAAATGTTGAAGAATTTTTGCAATCGAACAATTTCTTGCCGATAAGGTATTCTTACTCGGACATCAGGAAAATCACGAGTGGCCTTAAGGATAAACTAGGCGAGGGAGGGTATGGGTCTGTGTTCAAAGGAAGACTCCGGAGCGGCCGTGAGGTGGCTGTCAAGATTCTAAAGAAGGGAAAAACGAATGGGCAGGACTTCATCAGTGAAGTAGCTACCATTGGCAGAATTCATCATGTTAATGTTGTTGGACTCATTGGTTATTGCTTTGAGGGCTCTAAACAAGCTCTTGTCTACGATTTCATGCACAATGGATCTTTGGATAAGCACATTTTCTCACGAGGACAAGGGATTTCTCTTGAATGCAAGGAAGTGTATGAGATTGCTCTCGGAGTGGCTAGAGGGATTGAATATCTTCATCGAGGATGCGATATCCAAATTTTACACTTTGATATTAAGCCTCATAACATTCTTCTAGACAAGGATTTCACCCCAAAAGTTTCTGACTTTGGGCTCGCAAGATTGTATCCCACAAATTACAACACCGTGTCTCTAAGTACCGCAATAGGAACCTTAGGGTACATGGCTCCGGAGCTTGTCTTCAAGAACCTTGGAGGCGTCTCTTACAAAGCCGATGTCTATAGTTTCGGAAAATTGTTGATGGAAATGGCCACTAGAAGGAAGAATGAGGACAAGGTTACAGGGTGTTCGAGTCACACTTACTTTCCTTTATGGGTTTATGATCAACTTAGCAAAGAATTGGAAATTCCAGTAGAAGTCAATGAGGACGAGAGGAAAATAACAAAGAAGATGATAATAGTTGCTCTTTGGTGCATACAATGGAATCCTAATGATCGCCCTTCGATGCAGAAAGTCTTGGAAATGCTCAAAAGAGAAGTAGATGATCTACAAATATCTCCCAAGCCACTCTTTTATGCAACAGAAATGTCAAGAAAGGATGATGGAACATGGACCGACGAAGGCAATAATATCATATCCCCTACATCAACTAGTGCAATAACTTACAAAGATTCTCGTCTTGAGTGTACTAGTATTAGTATTACACAAGCATAGACACATATTAAAATCATTTGATCCAGTCACTATGTGGTGAATTGAAACGGGGTATTGATGATGTTTCATGTGTAGCTCCCCTTTCTGGGCCATCATTATATCATAGATGTTTATGACTATATTTATGATCTTAACTATGCCCAATTCATCTTTTAGCATTATCATATTAAAGATGTCATTGGTTATAATTTGGACTCTTGGATCCAATAGAAAATCTAGTGACTACTTTCAGCATAGTGCTATGAGGAGCAAGTTTGGGTTTCAAAGTCTTTGCTTAAAAGTCTAGCTAGCACACAACTTGCTTTACGCATGGCTTAATGACACTTCAGTGATCGCTATGTATGTATTGCCTCATTGCCTACCAATTATTGCTACGAATAATGTTGAAAATGATGGATGAAGAGGGATAATAAACAACATCCATTTAACGGCGGGGGAGTGCGAGATAGCGGAAGATATCAAAAGATGATGTCTTCCTGAATAACAATAATACACGAGATTAATTAAATTCTCATTATATGATATCTCAAAAGATAGAGGGATAATACATGTAAGTATAGGTCCAAAATCCTATTTTTTTCCTTATTTCTATTCTTACTCCCGCAATCATACTACGTTTTTCCTCTTGGTTTTCTCAAACACGCACGGTACTCCTCCTGTGATATCTTAAAATTCGACCCCGTATCGAATATATGAAATTAGCATTTCGTCGACGCACATATGGTCATTTTTCTCTGAGTTGGCCACTCACAAGTTAACTAACCTATTAGGTGAAGCCGTTAGATATAAATGCGACAAACTTAAGAATTCGATCGGAAATCAATCGCTCGACTGTAATAATCGGCAAGGGTCAACATGACACCATTATAATCGATTAGTGATCGGATATAAGTTGATTCGATGGAATGACGTAGTTGAATTGCAGGTAATTCCGCATGACTGTGAAATTTGCGTTAAACAACACTAACCCGATTTTCTATTGATTTTATACTCAGTGCCCGTAATTGAAACCTTGGGAGTTTTACAACAACCGAGAGTCGACTACAAGTCAGAGATACACAAACGTGGATCGAAAATTATCGACCACGGGTCAAATGCATTAAAGTCCCTAAAAGTTACCCGGTATGTTAGATTGTACCAAAATCGCGTTTGGTCGATTTTAACCGCAAAATTGAATTCGGCTTCGGGAATCGGATGTTCGAGCATGTCATGATTTATTTTTAAGACGTCGTCTCATATTTCGGAAAAATTCCATCGAGTCCGAAATGTTGCAGAAAAATTGGTTTTCAGCAAAAAGAAAAGAAAAATGGAAATTCGGATGGAAGGATAATTGGGTATTTTGTTGCCCAAATTGGTTTATTTTGAGGAGATTAAGACTAAAATCTCATTGGATGAGTGCTCGACTAAGGGGCAAGAAGACTTTTGAGGCTTATGATGATGGGTAGATATTTGCTCAAGGGTGTTGATTGGTGCTTGGCTTTACTTCATGGCTTTCTCCTTCTCTCTCCCCTTTCACTCCTCTCCATTCACACACGTTCAGGCCCCACCAGTAGAACAGCCCTCTTTTTCCTTCTTTTTCCTCTCACGCTCACTCTTCTTCTTCACGTTCTTCATCCTTTCCTTTCTTCTTCTCTTATGCAACTCTTTTGTTGCTGCTTCACCTACCATTTCACGCCTCACCCACCACCATCCCACCAACTTGTTTCTCTTGGCTGCTGCACCAATAACCCACCTCACACCTCCACTACCATCCTTACGCCTCACCACCTCACCGTCCTGACTAGCATCCCCACACTAACTCCAGTGACAGTCTAGCAGCCCCTCATGCTGACACTCCGCCGTCCAACTGCCATGTCCGCCACCCACCAAGCAACTATCACCTCGCTGCCTCCATCAAACAGCCACCCACCACTACCGCAGCCTCGCGATCAGCCCTTGATCCAGCAACCTCAAGACCGAATCTCAGCCTTTGGCTGAGACTTGTTGGACCATTTTCGGCCCCAGTCGGTTCCCCGTTGGTGATGCCGTAATTACAGGTCTTCACTGCCTTCGCGCAGCCGTCGCTATGGACCCATCACCTCGCTAATCCGGTGATTTAAATCCATAATCCTTGATTAGGTTGTTAATTGCGCTTAGGGGGTTAAATTAATGCTAATTAGCTTAGTTAAATTAGTATTAAGTAAGATTAGCCTTAAGATGGATTATTGTTAATCTAGTTTGGTTAGATTAGTCTTAAGATGGATTAGTATTGATCTAGTTGGTTGGATGAGTACTAATGAGGGTGATTTAGCTTGGTTTAGTGGATTTCTCCCGGATCAGTTTGCTGGACAAGAGCCGCTTGCCATTTTTGTGGGGAAAAATGTGCTATGATTTTGAGGTTACTTCCTTCTTGAAAAATGTTTTAGATATTTTCAGCTATGATATATATTTTACTCAAGATTTTAGGGATTTAAAAGAATGAGATTTCATCTTCGTTATTTGCAAAACGGAACCTCTGTTTGTGCTGGGACTGATGACCTTTTAGTGTTCAAAGGATTTTTATCAACCCTTATGATTCCATTTTTGAAAGAGTTCATTCACAAAAGTTTTTTTTTTCACATCTTATAGTTTAAGATAGTCAAATTTCAGATTGAACGGACAATATTTGGACCTTGAACCAAACTGATTTTAGAGAACAAAATTTCTGGACATGGACATAGTTTTTGTAACTGTTTGAGCGATTTTCTGCTCTTAATTTTGAAAGATTTGGGTCAATGTGTCTGCATTAAAAGTGTTCTTTTAAGTGTCATTTATAACATATTAAAATTTGAGAATTTTCTGAACTTGTTTAATTATGTTTCTAGAATTAAACTTGGAGGCGCGCGAGTGGCCCGGTTTCTGCCGATTAGGGCTGGTTGTGGTTTTGTAATTGTTCTTGATGTTGTGCTTGCTGAATAAGGTGTATTTAGTGATGTGATTGACTTGTGGCATGCTGAGAACTTATGTGTGAGATCATGAGGTGGATTGCTCTTTGTTGGTTAGTTATTGTTATTGCAAAACATGACCTTGTGGACTATTAAATAAAAAATAATTGAGGTGTCAAGTTCCAGACACCAAAACTTATTTGCTCAATAAAACCATGAGATTTTAAATTAGGTGCGTGCAAAGTTTAACGGATTAATTTTGAGTTATGTAAGCACCTATTAATTTATTTCTAAACGTTTGGAACCAAAAAAAAAGGGGTTACTAAGGTTTGTTTTCAAAAGAGGGTGGTTGGAAAAGAAATTACAAAAGAAATATGGCTTCGGGTTTGGACACCAAGTTTTATGTGCTCAATAAAACGATGAGGTTTTATACGAGGTGCATGCAAAGTTTGGTGGGTTAATTTCAAATATGGGACCTTGTACGAATTTATTTCGGAAGGTTTGAACAAAAAAAAAAAGAGTTACTAAGTTTATTTTTAAAAGGGGGTTTTGGTGTTTTGGCTATATAAGGGAAGGTAAAAGGTTGACCTAATTGATGAGGTGTCTGCATGGTTAGGTTACTTAACTAGTTCAGTTTAATTAATTGCAACTTATTTAATTACTCGCAATTTATTTAATTAATTATAATTAGCGTAATTTGTGACGGATTAGCCGTTTCTTCAAAATTTTACGCTAATTCCCATGTTTGAATTTATATGTGAAATTGATTGCATATTTGTGCAATTGGGTGCTTGATTGTCGTTTTCGAATTATTATTTCAAAAATATGAATTTTTGGTATTTAATTAGAAAAAAGGTTTTATGTACTATATAAAATCATGAAATTTTAAAAAGAGAGTATATCACATTTTATGATTCGATTTGACGGTGTGACCATGCACAATTATTTTACTAGGTGTTTTTAATATAAAGAAAATAGGCCAAATATATTATTTGAAATTGAGACATTTGAATGCAAAGCACGATGTCTTTGGCCGAGATTGGATGCGTGTGTGATCATTTAAGTACCCTGATACGTTTACGCGGGGTAGTGAACCCGTCTTAATGCGTTTACGTGGGACGATGCTTGATTAAATTCAGATGCCCCTCGTCAACTAATGCTAGATCGCGATAGAGGCTGGACCGATGCTCCTTAGGGAATGCCGTCTTGATACGTTTATGCGGGATGTTGATGTGCTTGATGGGGCGAGACGATGCCCAATTATGCCGAATGACCGCCAACTGTTGAGTTGGCCGTGGCCGTTGGGTTGTAACTAATTGGAACATGCTTGAGTGATTGATATAGCCACGCTGGATTGTGGGACGATTAATATATGAAAGTGAAGTGTCCAATTATTGAGCGCATTTACTGTATGCATATATTATATGAGATGTACTAATGTGTAGGGAGGTGCTGAGGCGAGGTGAGTCTTATATGATATGTGTTTAGGCTGCTTCTAGGTGAATTATCATCCTAATCGAGGTTTAGGGTGTGGACTCACTAAGACATCGTCTCACCTCGTCGTGGGTTACCATTTTCAGGGCCTCAGTGTGGAGGATCTAGAGCCGGAGTCAGAAGGATCCGGGGTATAGGTCGGTTAAGACCTCTTTTTGAGTCAAACCTTCTGTATACGAACTTGATATGTATTTAAAGTGTGTTTTGTGGATAAAAGGCGTTGGTATGTTTTAGACTATCCCAGTTAGTTGTCCGGGTGTTTGTTTAATTCACTTACGTATGTGCATAAAAAGAAAAGGATCGTTGACGCATCCTAGGAACATCGCAATTCTATCAACTGTCGAGGGATGTTTGCACGCTCAAGGTTCGGGGCGTGACACCTCCTTCGTCGTTCCTCTTCCTCACTTGCTTCCCTCCCTCATCAGCTCCCTCTCGCACCGTCCGACGGACAGACAGTGTTCGTCACCGCTAAATTCTTGTGTACAACATGGATTGGCTCGCCTAATTTCTCTTTTGTAAACGGATTTATGCTTGCATAAATGAGTAGCTTCATGTAGTATTTGTGAGAATAAGACTAATATCATACTCATGTTTGTTGCTAATTCTTTGCCTTATAATTTTATTTATTATAATTAGTCATATGGATCCTTAATTTTCATTTAGTTAAAAAGTTTATGTATTTATTTATTATAAGTACTTAATATTTGGATACAAATGAGAGGATTATGTTATTTTCTCGTGTATTGATATAAAATTCGAAATCGTATAGGATATCGGGAAATTACAAAACAGGTTCCAATGGAAACAAGGTTGACCCTAGAATTGTGTTGAAGAAAACTCATTTATTGTTTTGAAGTTGACAAAACGTTTTCATTAGTCTAGTCTGAAAACTTCAAGACCCAAGTGTTAAAGTCTAAAAAACTCCAAACTCTACCGTCAAAGTCTTAAGACCGCTAGACTCAAGACTCAAAGTCTGCCCTCACTTATAGTTTCCAGACGAAGAAAGAAGACTTATCTAGATGATGGATTATCTTCAAGGTTTTGATTCGTATGGTTTTTTGGAAGACCTTATGGCTAGATACAGCATCAACATGATTGATTATTCTCATTGGATTCTACTCCAATTTGAAGATCGTTTGAAAGGCGAGCAAACTTGGAATGTTCTACTTGTGGAAACCAAAGATCCTGATTGTATGGGCAAACAGGATTGTTAGGCTTTCATCACCAATCAATCAACGACTCGAGATCACTTTAATTAATTCTGTCCAACGAGTAGATTGGAAGAATTCCTCTGGTAAGTGCCAACGGTCGTGAAGGCATGAAGGAGTATTTGAGGCGGACTCTTCAGTTGTTCGAGGTAGTGCATGAAAGAAGAATTTCAAAGTCTGAATCTCTGTAGTTCCTTGCTCTTTCATTCATTAAGCTCAAATTGTATACAAAAGAGAGAAGTGTATATTGAGACTTTGTGAAGAGACTAGCTGAGACTCTCCATTGAGGAAGTCGAAGATCACAAGCTGTATAATATCTTTTGATTCATAGTGGAATCTAGCCAGTAGGCTGTTAGCATGAGAGAGTGGACGTGGGCTTGGATTAAGCCGAACTACTATAGACCTTATGTTCCAATTCTCTTTCCTTAAACTCCTTATCTTATTCGTTGTTTTATTGCTTTATAAAATTGTCTAGAGCAATTTACATCCTTAGTCTATCATCTTCAAAATGCAATTTATCTTATTAAGTCTTGTAAGATAGAGAAAATTTTTATATACACCTATTCACTCCCCTTTAAGTGTGTGTACTAGCCCTTTCAATTGGCATCAGAGCTTGTGTGCTTATGTATTGAAGTGTCTTTACTTCTTAAGCTAAAGATTTATGACTAGTATTTTGGCTCCAAGTTTGGTTGAAAGAATACAACGTTTGGAAAAACAAGATAAATGCATTCCTAAGATCGAAAGATCCCATGGAATGGGATGTGGTAGAAAAAGGAATCATTCCTAAAGCTACATCAACATCTGGGAAGGAAATTGCAGAGGTAGCATCTATTTTTCCTTTAACAAAACCATTTTGAGTTAGGAATTTACTTAACCTTTCATACCAAGCTTAAGGTGCTTGCTTTAATCCATATATGGCCTTTTTAAGTCGTAGGCGAGTCGGCTTTCTTGGATCTTCAAAACCAAGTGGCTGTTCCAAATAGACTTCTTCTTGGATAAATTCATTTAGGAATGCATTTTCCACGTCCATTTGGAATAACTTGAAATTTTTATAGCAAGTAAGAGCAAGTAATAATCTAATTGCTTCTAACCTCACTACTGGTGCATAGGTCTCGTCATAGTCTATCCCTTCTTCTTGCGTATATCATTTGGCCACGAGTCTTGCTTTGTTCCTGACAACTTTTCCTTTCTCGTCCACCTTGTTCCTGAAAACCCATTTAGTTCTGATAATTGACTTACTTTTAGGTTTACGAATTAACTCCCCAACATCGTTGATGCTGAACTGTCTAAGCTCTTCTTGCATAGCTTCAATCCAGCTTTCATCAGCCAAGGCTTCATCTATAGCTTTGGGTTCAATCTCAAAAACAAGAGCTAAAGCACTAGACTCTTCACGTCTTTTAGAACTTGTGCGAATTCCTTCATCAATGTTGCCAATGATGAGTTCCTTGGGATGACTTGACTTATGCTTCTAGTTGCTGGTCGATTTGTCAGTCTGCTGATCCTCTGTTTCACTTGAATCTTCTTGTTTATCTTGTTGTTGAACTTCAGGAGTCTGAACCTCTTCGAGGGAAGTAGATTTTGTAACATTTAGAGCAGGTTCAGATTCTTCAAGTTGAGTCTGATCTAGTTGATTCTGCATTGAATCTTGAAACTTGACATTCATGGATTCTTCCACAAACTGAGTCTTCTTGTTGAATACTCTATAAGTTTTGCTTGAGGTTGAGTAGCCAAAGAAAATTCATTTGTCTGATCTTTCTTCAAATTTACTAGTACGATCATTTGCATTCTTCAAAATAAAACACTTACAACTAAACATATGAAAATAAGAAACAATTCAGTTCTTTCCTTTGAATAACTCATAAGGTGTTTTCTCCAGAATGGGTTTTAAGAATACTCTGTTAATAATATAACAAGCTATTGAAACTGCTTTAGCCCAAAATCAAGAAGAAATATTACTCTCTATTAAGAGTGTTATAGCCGTATCCTACAAAGATCTATTCTTTCTTTCCACAACCCCATTTTGCTCTGGAGTATATGAAGAAAAGAAAACATGTTGAAAACTAGAGTTATCATAGAATTTTGCAAAGTCTTGGTTTTCAAACTCACATCCATGGTCTGTACGAATGCTTGATATGGTATAGCCTTTTTTTCATTTTGAACCTTCTTGGCAAATTTTGAAAAGTAAGAGAATGTTTCAGACTTACTTGCCAGAAAGTATACGCATGCAAAACGAGAATAGTTATCCACGATTACTAAGTAGTATCTCTTTCCACTGATGTTTTGAGTTTTGGTTAGTCCAAAGAGATCCATATGCAAAAGCTGCAAAACACGATCAGTAGAAACCTGATTTATTGGTTTAAAAGAACTTCTAACCCGTTTTCCCAATACACATGGTGTGCATAATTCAGATTTTTGATATTTCAGATTAGGCAGCCCACAAACAAGCTTCTTGGAGGAGGTCTTAGTAATCTGCTTCATGTTGATATGGCCAAGCTTTCTATGCCAAAGATTTGTTTCATCTTGAATGGATATTAGACACTGAGAACTTTTGGGTTTTATATCCAGAAGATAGATATTCCCATGTCTTCATCTAGTGAAGGATTGTGAAAGATCTTTACTTGTTCCCGAACAAGTGCCTTTTTGGAAGTTAATCTTGAATACAATGTCGCACGATTGACTAATGCTTAGAAGATTATAATTCAAACCTTCAACCAAGGAGACATTATTAATTGTGAGACTTCCAATTCTCACAGTTCCATATCCAACAATCCTTCATTTGCTGTTTCCACTAAAAGAAACTTTTCCTCCTTTTACTTGCACAAGCTTTATAAAACAGGTTCAATCTCCTATCATATATCTTAAGCAGCCACTATCCAAATACCATTTGATCTTTTTCTTGATAGTGACCTGCAATCATACAAAGAACTTAAACTTTCTTTGGTACCCACACTTTCTTGGGTCCAGGGGAGTTAGTACGAAACACAGTCTTTGCCCACTCTCTCTTAACAGGTCTCCAACCTTTGGGACATTCCTTCTCAAAATGTTATGAGCTGTTACATTTTGAACATTTAAAAGCACTTCTACCAATAGGTCTTACAAAAGCCTTTTGAAAATGGTTATTGTAAAAGATTTTTGTAGGTCCTTGTTTGATCATTTCCTTCACTTTTGGAAAATCAATTAAAGGAATGGTTTTTGATATCATTCCCAAACCAAATTTGTTGAAATAAGGTATTTGAATTGAAAGCATTTTTTCCAACTTCTCAGATCCTATTGAAAACCTTTTTGTGATATTTGAAATGTCGTCTTTCAAAAAGTTATTTTCCTTTGAGAGAGAATCTGCATTTTCTTTCAAATCAACAAAACTCTTATCTAGACTTTCAAACTTTTCTTTCTAAAAAGTTTCATGTTGCTTCAGTTTGGAATTCTCCTTCTTTAGCTCGGAAATCCTTTTAAGAGATGTTTTGAGGCTAAGACAAAGTTCATCTATATATTTTGACACTTTAACAGGAATCTTTAAATTACTAACCTTGACTTCACTGTCTGAGTTTGAGTTTGAATCTAAGTCTGTCTTAGAATCTGAGTTTGATTATGATTTTTCCATTAGACATATATTGGCATACTCTTCATCACTTTCCTCGCATTCTGTATCGCTCCATGTCTCAGCTTTAAGAGCTTTCTTAAATTTCTCTGTTTTACCTCTCTTTTTCTTCAGCGAATGGCAGTTGGGTCTGATGTGTCCCTTTTTCTTATATTCAAAACAAATCACATGTTTATTGGTCTCATTATCTTCATTTGATTTCCTCTAAAATCTTTGAGTGCCCTGCTTCTTCCAGTTAAATCTTTTTCCTTTCCTGTTTAACTTCCTGAACTTCCTTATCATGAATGCTAGCTCTTCATCATCAAAGTCATCCTCAGAGTCCGTATCATCAGAGTTATCGTTAGATTTTAAGGAAATTGACTTCTTACCTTTGGGATCTACTTCCTCATTGATTTGCTCTACTTCATATGATTGAAGCGTGCCAACCAATTCGTCTACGGAAAGAGGCATGATCTTCTAGGTTTCTCTTATAGAAGTCTTCACGTGGTTCCAGTTTTTAGAGTCCTCTCAACAATTTATTGACATTCATTGGTCCTGAGATTGGCTGTCCCTGATATGCTAGACTGTTTACAATTTCTGTAAAACGACTAAACATGTTAGTGATAGATTCTCCTGGCTTCATCTTGAAGGCTTCATACTGTCTGTGTAAGATATTGATTTTTGTTTCTTTAACTCAATCAATTCCTTCATAAGTGACGTTCGGCTTATTCCAGACTTCTTTGGCCATTTCACAAGATGAGATTCTATTATACTCAGTAGGAGATAAAGCACAATAGAACGAATAAATTGCTTTTGCATCAAGAGATTGTCTTTTGGTTATCTCTGCTTGTGTCAGTTCTCCAGCATTGTTTATCAAAAGAGAAGGTAAAGATTTTCTACATGTTTAGATTTATGTTGATGATATCATATTTGGTTCACCTAATGAAAATCTTTGCAAGAAATTCTCTAGATGCATGCAGGATGAATTCGAGATGAGCATGATGAGTGAGTTAACTTTCTTTCTGAGATTACAAGTTAAACAATCTAAAGAAGGAATTTTCATTCACCAAGAAAAGTATGTAAAGGATCTCATCAAGAAGTTTGGATTAGAGAATTGTAAAAAGATAGAGATGCCTATGTTAAGTTCTTCAAAGCTAGATAAATATGAAGAATGGAAGAGTGTAGACTAAAAGCTATATAGGAGCATAATTGGTTCATTTCTTTATCTTCTTGCATCTAGACTTAACATGTTGTTTAGTGTTTGTATTTGTGCTAGATTCTAGTCAAATCCTAAAGAATCTCACTTAACTGTTGCAAAGCACATCATCAAATACGTTGCAACAACTCCAAAGTTAGGTCTGTGGTATCCCAAAGAAGAAGACTTTACTCTCCTTGGATATTCAAACACAAATTTAGCAGGATGCAAAGTGGACAGAAAGAGTACTTCTGGTACTTGTCAATTGCTTGGCAACAAGCTAGTATCATGGTTTTCAAGAAAATAGAGTACTGTAGCTCTTTCAATAGCTGAAGCAGAATATGTAGCTCTTGGAAGTTGCTGCTCTCAAATCTTATGGATACGGCAACAGCTAAGAGACTTTGGAATTGAAGAATCATGCACCGAGATCAAATGTGACAATCTCAGCGCCATTAATCTCACAAAGAATCCAATTCTTCATTCAAGGGCAAAGCATATAGAGATTCAACATCATTTTATTAGAGATCATGTTCAGAATGGAGAAGTTATAATTCAGTTCATTAACTCAAAGAATCAGCTGGTAGACATATTTACAAAGCCACTGGAGAAAAGCCTATTTGAGTCTATTCGCACCAAACTGAACATCATATTTTCTATTAGGTAAAGTCTGAAAGTGTTCAGACTCAGAGGTAAAGTCTGAAGGTGTTTAGACTCAGAATGACTAAGAGTTACGACTGTAAGTTAATTCTTTCAAAATGCATGTGATTTTATCCTTGGATGATTATTATTATTTTTTTTTTTTTTTTGTATGTTGATATTGCAAATCGCCTCTTGCTAATTTAAGTTTTGGAAGTTATCTTCTTCAAAATTTGAATTTTTAGCAGTTTTTCATTTTCAAAAAGGCAGTTATTACTTTTTCTTTTGTGACGGTTCGTATACCCCGATTTACCTACTATATATACCATCTTTTGTCTTCTTCTCCGTTTTCACTCTCAAACCCTAGAATACAAAACTCCCACTTGCTTTGACTTTCACTCTTGTTTAATCCAAAAGATTTCACATTTTTCAAGCAAGTTTGAGAATTTCTCCCTTAAAGCGACAATGTCTTCAAGAAAGTCTTCGAGAATCGCAAGTAGGGGACCACAGCGCATGCCTGAGGGTCGTACTCATTTCAATCTGATCGAGAAAGATGACTCTCCTCAATAGCAGCAACCAAGTCAGCATCAACAACATTCTCAACAGCGTCGTTCTCCTCCATCGCCTCAATCAGAAGAATTAGTGGAAGAAATTGAACCTGTAAGAACGCTAAGACCTCAAGTTGCTTTCTCGCTTTATTCTAAGTTGAAACAAGGATGTACTACAATTTCTTTGATCGATGAGTTTCTAAGAGAGAGAGGATTCAAGAATGAAACTTTATTTCTGCGAGAGATGGAAAAGTTAGGCATTGCGCCTAAAGGGTTGGCTGAAAGGACTTTTGCCAACTTTCCTAGTGATCCGAGGATAGGTATGGCTAATCAGCCAGAAGGAAAGGATGACGATGAGAGAATGTTCTCACATTTCCAGCCAAGGATGGGAGTGGCTGCTAATGTTGGTGGTGATGGAGCGAGCATTTTCCACTCTAAGGACCACAAGAAAGTTTATTCAAAATTGCTAAAGAGAGGGGTGATGAACCCTAAAAGCGTTGATTTTGATTTTCTTGATTCTATGCAAGTAAATCTGAGAGGGAAGTTTGCACTTCTTCAATTGGAGCGTTTTTGTTCTGAGTCAACAATCAGAACTCATAGCCTACTTCTATTCGAATCTATCATTTTTAGATGCAAATAGGTTCTTTTTCACAGTCAGGGATAAGGAGTTTTTGGTGGATGTGGACACTTTGGCTGACTTAATTGGGGTGGAAAGAGTGTGTTTCCAACCAATTAGTGTGTCCGTTACTCACGCTACTCTGGAATTGGTACGAGACAGGATGTTGATGGCAAGATTTCCTACATTAGGATGAATGCCTCCAACATCTTGCTGCATAAAATCGTGATCAACTGCATCCATCCAAAATCTACATCCAAGACTGACGTGTCTCATCCTGAAGCAAAGTTGATGTATGTCATCAACGTTGGCTACAAATTCTCTCTGCCTCACACCATTCTGTTTCACATGTACAGGACAGTGGTGAAAGACAAGGGACAACTCCCTTATTCTACTTTTATCATATGCCTTTTTAGACATTTCAAAATTCACATTCCCACACCTTTGTGTTTGACAAGCATTGCTCCCATGGTGATTGGATTCAAGATGGTCACTAAGATGCGTCTGAAAGAGCTTAACAAGGTGTTAGAGTGCATGAAGGAGAAGTCTCCCGTCAAGGCGAAGCAAGACTTGCAGCAGCCAAGAGGAAAGGAAAGGAGCCCATGGATGCTCCAATGAAAAAGAAGAGAACTCTTATCTTACAGGATGAAGAAGATGAGGATGAGATGACTCTTTCAGCCTTTACCTTAAGGAACTTGAAGAGTTTTGTTAGCTTTCAAGAGACAAGAGAAGAGCCAGAGGAAAGAGAGAGAAGAGAAAGAGAAGAGACAGGGAAGGAAGATGAAGAACAGAGGAGGACAGAGGAAGAGGAAGAAAGAAGAGAAAGAAGGAGAAAAAGAAATAGAAGAAGAGGAAGAAAAGGGTCAAGAAGACTTCTTTGAACCAACTTTGGTTGTATCCTTGTTAGGCAACTCTGAGAGGACAAGGAGTGGAATTGCTTGAGCAAGAGAAAAAGAAAAACATCACTCTAAAGCTGAAGCAGAATATGAAGAAGAATTCACTTCTCCACCTGAAGGCATACAAACAGGAGGAGTTACTGGAAAACGAGATATTTTTTCACCTATCTTTACCAATGATGTTAGTCGATCTGTAACAGATCCAGAGGACATGTATGTTTCTCATTATCTAGAAGCAGATATTGAGATATCCACTCCTAGCCATGGTGGACGAACTGCTCAAGATTCATCCATTCTCAAAACTCCTAGAACAGAATTGGCTGGACCCGATCGCACCGAATCAAATAAATGTACTTCTCAAGACTACTTTTGGACATCCTGTTGGATTAGAGGAAATAGCAATATGGTATGGAGTACGAGATAAAGGATCTCAAGAAAGCTTTCCTAGCTACTTTAGTGTCGTTGCAAGACCAGCCACTAGCCCTTAGAATTCAAGTGCAGGATCATGTGAAGGGTGAAGATTTGAAGCCACTAAAGCAGACTCTTGAAAAGCTTGAGAAGACCGTGAGCTCCATGGGAAAATTCTAGCTTGTCCGCCTACCCAAATAGCCATGACTCTTATCCCATTATTTTTATATTAACTCTTTTTATTCGTTTTCCACTTTTTACTATTGACAAAAAGGGGGACAATCGTGCAGATTTGATTTTGGTACTTTTCGTTTGATTTACTTTTTGATTTTGATGATCTTTTTGGACTTTTGTGTTTTATTTGGTTGTGGACTCTTTTGACTTTGGACTACTTGACTGCTCAAGTAACTTGATTTGATCTTTTAATGCTTGTAGTAACTTAGGCCGTGATATTGATGATGGAAGGATAGTTATCTTGTCTTGCAGGACTAATATGTTTTCTATGGTTGCAGAATCGATACTATCCAAGTCTTAATCAGCTTACTTTTATAAGATATGATGATTTGCTTAAGTGTTGTTTTGCAAGATAAAAGTTTTCAAATCTGCAAGAAAGTTTTATCACCATAAAAAAGGAGGAGATTGTTGGAGAAAACTCATTTATTGTTTTGAAGCGGACAAAATGTTTCAATTAGTCTAGTTTGAAGACTTTAAGACCCAAGTGTTAAAGTCTGAAGAGCTCCAGACTCTACAGTCAAAGTCTTAAGACCGCCAGACTCAAGACTCAAAGTCTGCCCTCACTGACAGTTTCCAGACAAAGAAAGAAGAATTATCCAGATGACAAATTATCTTCAAGGTTTTGATTCGTATGGTTTTTTGGAAGACCTTATGACTAGATACAGCATCAACATGATTGATTATTCTTATTGGATTCTACTTCGATTTGAAGATCGTTTGAAAAACGAGCAAACTTGGAAGGTTCTACTTATGGAAATCAAAGATCCTGATTGTATGGGTGAACAGGATTGTCGAGCTTTCATCACCAATCGATCAATAACTCGAGATCACCTTAATTGATTCTATCCAATGGGTAAATTGGAAGAATTCCTTTGGTAAGTACCAATGGTCGTGAAGGCATGAAGGAGTATTTAAGGCAGACTCTTCAATTGTTCGAGGTGGTGCATGAAAGAAGAATTCCAAAGTCTGAATCTCTATAGTTCCTTGCTCTTTCATTCATTGAGCTCAAATTGTATACAAAAGAGAGAAGCATATAGTGAGACTTTGTGAAGAGACTAGCTGAGACTCTCCACTGAGGAAGTCGAAGATCACAAGCTATATAATCTCTTTTGATTCATAGTGGAATCTAGCCAGTGGGCTGTCAATGCGAGAGAGTAGACGTAGACTTAGATTAAGCCGAACCACTATAAACCTTGTGTTCCAATTCTCTTTCCTTAAACTCCTTATCTTATTCGTTGTTTTATTGCTTTATAAAATTATCTGGAGCTATTTACATCCTTAGTCTATCATCTTCTAAAGGCAATTTATCGTATTAAGTCTTGTAAGATAGAGAAATTTTTTATATACACCTACTTCACCCCCCCTTTAGGTGTGCGAACTAGCCCTTTCAAATTGGACAGGAAAAACAGAGTGGATCAGGTACAAGGTTCGAAAAAGGGGAACCGGTTATAACAGGGTTGAGTAGAGGGGCCAAGTCTAGACTTTACCCACCCTGGACCCGATCACCCCTAACTGGACCAATAATCATATAGCTTCATTTGCATTTTTCTGATTAAGAAGTGAGGAAAAAAGAATCGAACCGTGCGTTTGCATCATTTACAATTTCACTGCTTTTTTTCTTGGTCGGAATACAATATTTATGTTTTTGGGCCACTCGAAAATCTGAACGACACTTTCCGATAAGAGGTCCCTCAATTCAGGATACAGGGCAAAATGACAAAATGTCCAAGGGACCAAATCCAAAATAATAGAAAGGTCGCGTCCTTGGATGCAAAAAAGTCGTCTCGCTAGTCACTCCTTGCTTCTTTCCAGAAGTTTCTATGCTTTAGTGAGGGAGGTCGCTTCCTATGTAGCATCGACACTCTCCGGAAGCCTTCGTATCGTGTCCAACACTCTGACACGTGTCCGACACGCCGCCACCTGGGTCCCCGGCGAGGCCCACGGCCCCCCCACGAGCTTCCACTCCAGCTACATGCATGCCACCCTGAGCGGCTCAGCCTCCAGCTATGCCAGCCTCAACCAAAGTGGTGGTAGCGGCGGTGGCGGCAGCGAGAACCCTTATGTCCACGTTGCTTCGCTGAATGCCCCCACGCCGTCCGACAGGAGTGAGTCCATCGAGGCATATACTTCGCGCTAGGAGTTAATGATTGGTGATTAGAGGCTTTCGAGAATGGTTTTGATGGGGCCAACGCTTTGCTGGTGTTTGCAGGTCTGATGGATGCGGCGCGTTGAACCGGTGTGGGAAGAGGTTCGAAGATGCTACATGAAAAGCACCAATGAGGCAATGAAGCACCGCAGTTTCCGTAACAGATATTCTCTCTAACGGAGGAGCTAATGAGGATGGGGTCTTGCTGCATAAATCCTATTTGCGTCCTCACCCATCTCAGGTTGTATTCCTTTTTGTCCTTCCCATCAATGAGCACCTTTCCTTCCATCGGATCGTAGAACCTCAGCAGAAGGGCCAGAATAGAGGACTTTTCGGCACCACTTGGCCCGACAAGAGCTACCTTCGTCCCAGCTTCAATTTTCAACGTGAAGTTCTTCAGAACGGTAACTTCTGGTCGTGATGGGTACTTGAATTTGATGTTCTGGAACTCAGCAGTTCCTTCGATCTTCCCATGATGTGTATTTTCCAGCACATCTGGTTCGATTTCAGTTTTTCGGTCGAGGGTCTGGAATGCAGGAGTGAGTATGCTCATGGCCGATATCACGGTGGGGATCAGCGTCCACAGCTCTGTAATAGAAAGTACCGTGAGAGAGAAAATCTGGTACGATCTTATGCCATTTTCGAATGTGGCTTGGCCTCTACTGACCAAGACTGCGGTGTACCACAAGGCAACTGCATGTGCAATGTTCCATACTTGATACTAGTTCTCCTTCTCTCTTTCATTGGGACTTCCAACGCTAACTTCGCTTTCCTCAGGACTTGCTCTTCATAGCAAAAAGATGCTACAGTTCTTATGGTTATCGCCGACTCAGAAGTTAGGGAAACGACTTTGCCATGTGCTGCAGAAGAGTCGCCGGCAAATCCTTTGGCTGACTTGGCTTGAATGAGCCCACCAATGAAGTGGCAAGGCATCACAGCCCAAGCCACTAGACCCATTCTCCAGTTTACAATCATGCTAACTACTGTAGCATTCAGTATAGAAGCAATGCATCGGACAATTACAGACATGCGATCAGAAATTATCACTTTCACCATAGATGTATCATTGATGATTCGCGAAGTAACCATCCCAATGTTGTTCTCGGGTTTCTCAAACCAAGTGAATTCATTGCGCAGAACACCTACAAGATTTTAGAACAATCAATGCAAATTGTACTCTATAAATGATTCACAACTTGGGCAGAATCTCAAATTCGGAGCTAGTAGATTCTGCATTAAACTTTAAGGACTCTGCTAGGGAAAAGGAGTGACGGCTACCTGCAAAGAGAGCTTTTCTAAGGTTTGTCATGGCCTTCTCACCGACCACACCAAAGTAGTAATGCTGCAAGATGTGAGAGACTAATTATAGCAACCCTATTAGGGAGAATGCAATCGAGTACCATCCAACTTCCCTTTGCATGTTTATGGTAATATGCCACACCTATTGTTATGATGAAGAACCCAAAAACAGGCTTTGAGATTCCAGAGAAACCGGCTGCAATGGAGCCGATGGCTATCTTGACAAGTTCCGTCCTCCTCAACCCAAACCAGATTCTAAAGAAGTGGGCTGCTTCTAATCTTTTCTTGTGCTCCTCTTGCTCAGGATCTTCTGTGAGGCTTTCTTCTATCTCTGCGCCTTTTTCACCTACAACTCTGCTTTTAGGTGAGCCACGGGGTTGGTCAATTTCATAATCTCGCGAAGATATATCAGTTTTGTCATTCAATCAACATCATGGGCTAGTGAGATCCTGTTTCTTTTTTCATCAAAATATTTTTCACGCACAAACGGTAGGAAATAATTGTTATGAGGCAGCCAACCTTTCATCACGAACAACACTGAGGTTCTGTATGTTGAATAAGTTGTCGTAAAATTTGTTGGTATCCAACAGGGTGCTGTGCGTTCCTGTCTCCTTAACCTGTCCATTCTCTACGACTGCAATTTCATCTGCATTAACGATGGTTGACAATCTATGCGCAATCAAGATCACCGTTCTTCCCTGCGTGGCCTTCTCCAATGCCTCTTGAACCAGCTTCTCAGATCCCGAATCAAGAGCACTCGTAACCTCATCGAGCAGAGTATTGGAGGATTTTTTAGAATGGCTCTGGCTATAGTAATTCTTTGTTTTTGTCCTCCTGACAGCTGGAAGCCCCTTTGCCCCACTAGAATCTGTTGCTAGGAGATTGCATATTACCTCTGTCGAGTACTTATCTGGAAGCTGTGAAATGAAATTATGTGCATCCATCATCGCTGCATTCTCTATTAGTTGGTCATCTGCATCCAAATTTCCTACTTTAAGGTTGTCCTTGATAGTGCCAGCAAACAGTGATGGTTCTTGGGAAACTGATCCAATATTTTCGGCGGAGGCACTTCATGTGACATCCTAAATTTCAATCCCATCCTGATTTTATGAAATGAGCATTTCGTCGATGTGCCTATGGTCATTTTACTTTCAGTTGGCCACTCACGAGTAGAGGTGTCAAACGGGTGGGTCGGGTTAGGTTGGGTTTGGGTTGGGTCATTAATGGGTCGACCCAAATTGACCCATTAACCCATTTATGATCCATTTAAACTAATGTAAATTTTTCGACCCATACCCAACCCGACCCATACCCGACACATACTCGACCCGACCCATATTAATAAAATATTTTCATATTTAACCAAATTTAGGAAAACTTATTCTTATGTTTTTTTTTAAAGATTATATTACTAAAAAACTTCCAAGCAACATAAATCCAATCAATAATTTTTCAAAAAAAAAAAATTATTTTCCCTTTTCTTTCTTTTCCTTTTTTTCTTTTACATCCAAAGAAATTCGCCGGCCAACCTATTTAAAACCCATTAAATCGCTAAGCATCCACTGACCAAAATTAAAAAAAAATAAAATGTTAAGCAACCCATTTATGACCCATGCTCATCGATTCTAGTCTTCAAAACCTTTCGCAACAAGTTTTTTGTCCCATGGCTAGCCATGTAATTTACTTCACGCCACTTACATTTAGCCTTACTCATGCCATCACCATCAGTGAATATTTCGAATTCAGACCATACAATCGAAGCGTGTTTTCTTGAACGCTTAGAGCAAGTAGAGTTATCTTCCTCGTCCTCATGAACTAAGGATGTAACTCTACGTCTCTTGGATCGTTCAGTAGTTGAATATTCTCCTTGATCCTCGTTATGTCTTGACATGTCAACTAAGAAATCTTAAATCATAAAATGAGTGTACCCCACCTCAATATTTGGGCGAACAACACGAACAAGCTCCCCACAAACTCGTAATCCTTCTGCTGTGACTTTGTTATATCTCCCACTAACATTAGATAAAACAGGGGAGGAAAGCGCCTAAAACATCATAATAAAAACAGAGAAAGTAAACACCACCACCTGCACCTGATTTCGTATAAAGCCAACTCTACCTGATTTCGTATAAAGCCAACTCTTGAGGAAGCAGGTAGCATAAAGAGTTTATATACATAGCAAAGGTAGGAATTATACATTTATGTAAGAATGGAAAACATAAGGCGAATGTGAAGTCAACACCAATCTTGTAAAGATCAAAGCCTCAGTTTTCAAATTTGATGTAGATGACTTGTCCTAGAACATATAAAAACATGACGGTTAATAGCCAGAGAAATAACCGGTAGATCATTTACATCATGACAACAATCTCTAGTAAAGACAAGCAAGTTCAGGTTCAAGATTTCTATATTCGATGTACACAAATTTTGCTAATTACAGATTCCAAAAATCAAGTAGTAAAACCATAAACCAGGTCTAAAAGGTAACAAGCTGGACATATATATTAGTAACAGGAATGCAGGAAAGCATCAATAGAAGCAAGCACAATTCACTATAATTGTGCTCAGAAGTCCATAATACATTACTACGCTTATAAAACAAAAGATTACAGAAAACCGTCAAACATTTACAAACTTTCCAATACATAACCTAATTCACCAACCCAAAACGGAATGACCCACATAAACAGATTAATCCAGAAGGCAAGAACAGAGGAACCAAACCGAATCACCGAAAAGACCCTGCACACCAGCTCAAGCAATACCCCCACATTGTTCCTAACCATATCAAGCATCATCCCAACCGACCGCAACTCGAGAGGAGACCAAATCAACAGGAGCAAGAGCAAGACGAGAAAACGAAACGAAACCGCCACGAACGCGAGCGCCCACATCGCAACTCAATCCAATCGAAAAACCCAGCAAGCCTCACGCCCCCATCAACTTGCCACCAAAGAAGAGGCTGAACCCAAAAACGAGACAAGCGAGAAGGGCGCACCCGTGACATGATTACTTACCCGACTGCTACGAAAACGATTTAGGTTTGTGGCCGAACCGCGCTGGATGACAGCGACGGAGATCTAAAAGACCACAGATCCGCAAATCCACCCAATTAAAAGCGCAATCGCTTTCCGCGGACGGCGAAGACGATGGTGACGGCGGCAACGGCGGTGGCTGACGGCGGAAGGAGAAGGAGGAAAAGAAACGTAGAAGTTGAAATGCTCGGAAAAAGACAGAAGAAGTCGCCGGCGAGCTCTCGGCCTCTCGAGTCCCGACCTGCAGTACGTCGTCCGATGGAGGTTAAGCGAGAAAACGAAGAGGAAGAGTACATGGATTCTTTTAATGGGTTGATAAATGGGTCTTAAATGGGTCTGAGAACAGACCCATTTATGACTCATTTATCTCAGCCTCTTTAAATAGATCTTAAATGGGTCTGAGAGCAAACCCATTTAAGACCCATTTATAGTTAAATGGGTCTATAAATGGGTTAATGACCCATTTTGACACCTCTACTCACGAGTAACTAATCTATTAGGCGAAGTCGTTAAGGGATATAAACGCGGCTAACTAGAGAATTCGATTGGAAATCGATTGCTTGACCATAATGATTGGCAATGGTCAATACAACACCGTATAATCGAGTTGAGATTGGATATAAGTCGACTCGACGGAAACACTTAATTGAAAAATGGGTGATTCCACGTGATTGCGAAATTCGTGTCGAACGGCATTAACCCGGATTTCTATTGATTTTATACTCGATACCCGTAATTGAAACCTTACGATTTTTACGACAATCGAGAGTCCCTATAAGTCGAAGATGCACAAACGTGGATAAAAAATTATCGACCACGGGTCAAACGCAATAACATCCATAAAAGCTACCCGATAGGTTAGGTTGTACTAAAATCGCGTTCGGTCGATTTTAACCACGAAATTGAATTTGGTTTTGAGATTCAAATGTTCGAGCATGTCATGACTCATTTTTAGGACGTCGTCTCATCTTTTGGAGAAATTTCGTCGAGTTCAAAGTTTTGCGGAAAAATCGGTTTTCGGACAAAATGGAAAAATAAGGGAAATTCGGAATTACAGGAAAAAGGGGGGATTGGCTGTCCAAAATGGATTTGTTTGTGGGAAATTGAGGTAAATTGTGATTGGAGGAAACATGGACTAAGTTGTGCACGAAGACTTTGTGGGCAATGCAATGATGGATTAGATATTTGCTTAGGCTTGCTATTGGTTAATACATGGACTTCATGGTTCCCCCTCTGTCTTTTCTCTCTCTCTCTCCCCTCTACCTCACGCCGTTCAGCCCTTCTGCCCATTCCCATTTTCTTTCCCTCCTTTCACGCACAATTCCCCCTCCCTCTCTGCCGAAGCCGCCCATTTCCCTTCCTCCTCCTTTTTCTTCCCCCTCTCTTCCCCCACGTCTTTCTTTCTTCAGCTGGTTCCTTTTTCCCTACTACGAGACCCACGAAAAAATATACATAAGTACCCAGTCACCATAGTAATCTACCTTCAATATGCCGTTTCTTTTCCCTGTTGTAGTAAATCAAAGGCTAACCCCCCATGATTAAATAAGAACATACTGAATTTTTTCATAAAACCGCACCACTCTCTCATTTATGGATGAGCAGCAGCATGGAAACTAAGCAAAAGGCCATCGACATGGAAACAGAACCGAGCACAAGCTATAAGAAAAAGGCAATCAGCATGGAAATAGAACCGAGCACAAGCGCAGAACAACCAAGAAAGAGGCAAAATCCACCGGCAACTATTTCGAAAGAGGGACAAATGTAAGACAAAACACCGAGAACATAAAATCCCCCAACCGTCTTCAACAAGCAACAGGGAAATCGAAATTGAATCTACAAAACGAAAGCCGAAACATGATAAGAGAAGTGAGAAGGGAAGGATCGATCGAACTTCGTGAGGAATCGTGGTGGGAAGTTCCAAAGAAGAATGCGAACGAACGTGGATGCAAGTGGACTGAATAACGACAGAGATGGGCGACAGGGACTGGAGTTTTGGAATCCAGAGCGGAAAGGGGATGCGGAAGGCGTAGGCAGGTCTGACGGGACGACTGGAGCAAATTGGACGGTTTGAGGATGGAGACGGCGAGATGAGCAACGATCTGACTGGCAAGAGGACGGCGACAGTGACTAGAGTTGCGGAATCTAGAGCCGAAAGAGGACGCGGATAGAGGAGGTGGGTCCGACGAGATGACCAGAGCAAACTGGACGGTCTGAGGACGGCGATGGCATCAGAGTCGACGGCGAGGACGGACAACTTCGGAGTCAACGATGCTAGGGTTTTTGGTTGAAGTGAGGAGAAGGAAGAAAAGCAAGGGTAAAGTGAGGAGAAGGAGGAGTCAATGTCTGTGAAGAGAAGGATAGAGAAAATAAAATAATTTCTATTTCTATTTTAGAAACAGAGAAGCTACAATTTCTAGCTTCTGATTTCTCCTCCAAATCAATTTTTGGAATAGAAATTTTTTTCAGAAATAGAGAAATCAAATTGCGTTACTAAACGGATTTCTGTTTCAAACCCGTTTCGGGAAACAGAGAAATAGAGAAATCAAGAAACAGAAATTTTGTCATGTGCAGCCTTAGCTACTACACCACCGTCCACAGCATCCTTATGCTAGTCTTCTTCTTCTTTTTTTTCTTTTGTTGCTGCCACTCTCCTCATCCAACAACCCAGCTCATGCCCAGCCAGCAGCTCCTTCACCGAGTGTCTCCACAGCAACGCCACAGTCAGCCCACCTTGCCGCCAACCTCAGCCGCAGCAGCCGCTTCACCGAGAACACCGAACAGCCACCCGTCACCGCCGCCACGTGGGTCGCCGGTGAGGCCTGCGGCGGTCCCGCCAGCTTCCACTCCAGCTACATGCGAGCCACCCCAAGCGGCTCAGCCTACGACTACGCCCACCTCAACCAGAGCAGCGGCGGCGGCAAGAACCTGTACGTCCACGTCGCTCCGCTGAATGCCCCCGCGCCGTCCGGCATGAGTGAGTACTATCGAGGTGCATGCTTCGCGTTGGGAGTTAGTGATTGGTGATTGTAGGCTTTTGAGAAATGGTTCCGATGAGGCTAACGCTTTTGCCGGTGTTTGCAGGTCCGATGGACAGGATTTGCGGCGCGCTGAACCGGTGTGGTAAGAGGTTCAAAGACGCTACGCGAAAAGCAGAGACGCTCGCGGACAATGTCTGGCATCACCGTAAGTTGTCTCTACAATTTTTGCTCGCAATATATGTCTGTATAATCAGTTAGGAACATTTTGGATTTGTTCGTGGACACGTACCTGATTGCTTGCTTGCATATATATTTTTTTTCTCTGTTTCTGCAATGTAAGAGTTTGGCACCTTGTCTTTCATTGACGTCGTTTGGGAATCAGTTCGATTTCAGTCACCACCTAGGAACTAACATACATGCTTCATAATCTGTGTATTCAATCCACCGATTAGCTGTTGAGTGGATCGAGTCCTTTGATTATTTATCTAGGGGAGATTGAACTGTTATGTGCAGTGCTATCTTCAGCGCTTAATGTTTTGCTAATCTATGTCGATTCCTACTTACAACAAATTGCCGAATGTGTAACACGGCACTTCTGTGGTGGACATATTTTGTTTCGCATAATTTTCTAAAGCCATCCAGACCCATCGGGCTCTTTGCATGACTGAACGTTGGACTAGATAAATGATCACCTCTTGGCTCTTCGTCATTTTCTTGTAAAGAAGAAAAATTAGCTTTGCCCTGTAATAGGAAGCACTGTAGCAGTTGAATAAGCTTGGTTTTGGCTTGTTGTCTGTTCTTTAGTTTATTTGTGACTTGTGAGAGACAAAGCCCGTAATTTCTTTAATTCTTGTCTCCTCACGGTTTTCAATCGATGGAATTGTGATGTTAAGAACTCTATTTATGCCTGACCTCGACCAATTTGCAATTGTGCTATGTTTGTGTGAAACAGTTAGAACCAGCCCTAGCATCACAGACGCAGCAATGGCTCGACTTGCTCAGGGGACAAAAGTGCTTGCAGAGGAGGGACGGGATAAGGTATTTCAGCAGACGTTTGAGATTCTGCCAGGAGAGAAGCTCGTGAAGGCATATGCTTGCTATCTATCCACTTCCACTGGGCCTGTCATTGGGACACTATTTGTCGAACAAGACTGGCATTTTGTCTGAATCATGAGGAGTTTTTTATGCATTACAATTTCATAGCCTGAGTTATTATTTTCGTTTCCCCCCTTTATTATTAGCCTGAGTTATCATTATCGTTGCCCCCCCTGGGAGAATCTTAGTTACGCCCGCCCCCTTTAGAAAGACCATCGACCCTTAATTATCCTTCTTTTCCGTTAGCGGCCCAAAGATTTCACATCTCAGTTTCCAAGTCATGTCACGCAATTCGCAATCTCATGTTTAGCCCCGATAGGAGCTCCAGCCATGTGCGGAATCATAAAAGCGAAAATCTCACCCAAAATTAAAAAAAAAAAAAAAAAGTAAACAAAAAATAAAGAAGAAAATAAAGAGACAAAAGAAATAAATAGAGAGTGAAACGGGAGAGATAAAAACCCGGAGGAGGTTCTTGCTTCGTTGTGCACACACTGTGGCATCCGGAAATTTTGACAACCCTCGGATATGTGACGGCCATGACTGATCAACGGAGGTATCGTTGGACTATATCATCGGTATCATGTACGGACATTGTTTTGTTACCACCATCGGACCGATGAGTCACAGTTAGAAATGGTTCGACCGTGAGTGAGTTATAGCTTCGTCTCTATGTACCATTACTAGCAAGGCCGAGGTTTATTCCAAGTAATGTGCTGACGAGATATTTCCTATACTAAATTTGGCCGTTTAGTTGTGTACTCTACGAACTAAATCTCCCATGTACATTGTTGCGACCCTGTGCAGCCACGTAAGTAATTATGTTTCAGCACTTGTCCATGCTGAAGTTAAGAGTCGAATTTTGGAGGAATTAATCCGTGCGTAAGGACCATGTACGTTTCTTCACATGCGCGACCATACATTCACGTAAGAATTTCTCCGAGTCCATTGACCTACCATGCACGGCCATACGGCCATGTTCTTTTCTTTTCTGTCGAAGTCAGTCAATAAGAAGAAAAAGAAAGTTCGGCCTATGCAGCCCTTTATTTCCGCACATGAAGAATCGTGCAACCGGTCAACTAAGGAAGGGGATTGTTGACCGAAGGGCACTCAGCAAAAGCCACGTAGCTTCCTCATTTGGTTGCCAGCGAAGGAGAAGTCCATGAAGAAATTACGCTGGCAAGGCAAGGGGGTGAAATCTGCATGCAAGGAGCCACGTTTCCTCCACCTGCCACGTTCACCAGCTGCTTCGTTCGTGTCTCCAAGTGGCCAAAGAAAATTGCCACGTTTCTTCCACCTGTCCTCCATGCATGCATCCACCGAAAATCCCCCTCTTCGTTGGCTGGTTTTTAGCAAAACCAGCAGCTAATCTAAGTGAGCTAAAGAGAGTGACCGAGCAGAACCGAGAGAGAGAGAGATCGAGCGAGGAAATTCGCAAGTGAGCAGCAGGTGGGTGAACAGCGAAGAGGAAGAAGGGACCACCTTCTGCCGTGCTCGATCTGCCGCCGCCTCGCCGCCGGTTTCCGTCGCCGACCGGCCAAGCCGCAACCCCTGAACCTCCATTTTCGGACAGCTACCGAGTGAGAGAGTTTAAGGCGAGCAATTGTGTTAGGGAAATCCCTTATGATGTTTTGAAGATGACAAAATAAATCAAAGGCTACTAACATATTTGATGGTTGAGTAATAGGCCATGCAGATGTTAGAACATGTAAAGGATATTATCAAAGTCTAAAGACTGCCAGACTCGAGACTCAAAGTCTGAAAACTGCCAGACGCAAGACTCAAAGTCTGAAGACTGTCAGACTCAAGACTCAAAGTCTAAAGACTGTTAGACTCAAGACTCAAAGTCTGAAGACTGTTAGACTCAAGACTCTATGCTGAAGCTGAACTGGGTACAGACCTTAAAGCTAAATCTGTTCAGAAGCAGATATGTTCAGACTCAGATTGTAAAGTCTCAAGACTCATATCGTAAAGTCTAAAGACTCAGACTTTACATCCAGATTCAATGAATCGTAACTCAAGCCCAATCATACAACGGCTAGTGATCTGGTTTGGATTCCACATCAAGATTGATTTGATTGAAGACAAGAACTTTCTAAACGAAGAAGCTTTACTTATGGAAACCAAGATTTCGTTTGTATGGGCGATCGGAATCAATTTGGGATTTTACTTTTGTCACTCAACGGCTACCAAATCTTCTAGATACAGAGCTGTCCAATGGGTATATTGGAAGACGATTCTCCGGGATACTGTCCAACGGTAGTTTGGAAGTGGATGAGTATTTAAGAAGATGAAGGACCGATGAGCAAGTAAGAGACGGAGCGTAGAATTTATAATTCCAAAGTCTAAGCGACTTTAGATCATATACTTGTCTCTTGAGAGCTTAAACGTTTGTAATCGTGAGAGAAATACCAAGAGAGTGACTTAGTGAGATAGTGTGATCTACTAAGTGTTTGCACTCGAAGTTGTAATCTCTTGTTGATTGCATAGTGGAATCCAGCCAAGAAGGCTGTTATCGTGGGAGAGTGGACGTAGGCTTGGATTAAGCCGAACCACTATAAATCTCGTGTTCTTATTCTCTTCCCTAACTCCTTTATTTTGTTCATACTAGCACTCTCAATTGGTATCAGAGCCAAGTGCTCGGTTTATAAAAGTGTTTTTACTTTCGAGCTAAAGATTCTTTATGGCTAGTATGTTGGCACCAGGACTTATGGAAGGGCAAAGCAACACAAGGCCACCATATTTTGATGGAAAGGAATATGATGTGTGGAAGAACAAAATGAAAGCATTCCTAAGATCCAGAGATCTCTTACAATGGGATGTTGTGGAAAGAGGAATCAATCCCATCGCTCCCATGTCTCGGATGGAGATGTCCAAAAGAGAAGCGCTTGATGCGAAAGCAATTTATTCTTTATATTGCGCTTTGTCTCTTACTGAATATAACAGAATCTCTTCATGTGAAACAGCAAAAGAAGTTTGGGATAAACTTCATGTTACATATGAAGGGACCGATCGTGTAAAAGAGACAAAAGTAAACTTCCGCTCGGCAAGTACGAATCCTTCAAGATGAAGCAAGGAGAGTCGATTGGAGATATGTTTAATCGTTTTACAGAAATTGTAAACGGTTTGGCATATCAAGGTCATCCAATTACTTCTCCAATGAAGGTCAACAAACTCTTGCGAGGTCTCTCAAAAGATTGGAACCATGTCAAGACCTCAATGGGAGACTCAAAGGATTATGCCACTCACCGTTGATGAATTGATCGGCACTCTTCAATCCTATGAAGTGGAGCAACTCAACGATGAAGATCCCAAAGGTAAGAAGTCCATTGCTTTAATATCTAATGCTGTTTTTGATGAAACAGACTCAGAAAATGACATGGACGATGAAGAATTTGCCTTTATGGTCGAGAAATTCAAAAGCTGAGTAGAAAAGAAAGAAAATTCAGTGGAAGAAGTCAATACAAGCATAATGGCCAGAAAAGAATCATGAAAGAAGATGATGAGCAAAGAAATCTATGCTTGATGGCACATTCAGAATCTGAGTCTAACTCAGACAGAGACTCAGAATCAGAGTCTGATTCAGAACCAGACTCAGAATCTAATGAGGAAATCAAGGGGGAGAAATCGAATCCAAAAGAAAAGGAAAAGAATCGTGATCACCTCAAAAAGGCAACAAATTGAGGGGGAGCTTTGATCAATTATGGAAAAATCTTTTTTGATTGATCGTGATCTTATTATGGATGGAAGGAAAGGTAATTGTGTCAGAATTTATTCTACAAAATCCGGTTAGTGCATCTCTTATTACCTTTTGTCATTAACAAATCTCATATTGATATTATCATTTTATTATGACAAAAATGGTACGTGAATTTTATGATGCATCCGTGATTTTTATTGGATATTTACTGATATGATCAAGTGAGCTATATTGCATATCTTTAATATTCGATAAAAGCTGATTTTTGAAATTGTGATTCATGCAAGATATTTGTTATCATTCTCTACGTGAATCCATTATCGCTTTTTGATTATGACAAAAGGGGGAGAAGATATGAATATGCATATGTGCTAATTGGTTGATATTATTTATTGCATAATATTGAGCTGAGATTATTTTCTAAATATTATTATGCTCAATCTATTTGTTATCTTCTGATATCCTTTGATTTAAATTTTTAAAAGCATGTTTACAAATCTGCATATTCAGAGATTGTTTTGTCATCATCAAAAGGGGGAGATTGTTAGGGAAATCCCTTATGATGTTTTGAAGATGACAAAATAAATCAAAGGCTACTAACATATTTGATGGTTGAGTAATAGGCCATGCAGATGTTAGAACATGTAAAGGATATTATCAAAGTCTGAAGACTGCCAGACTCAAGACTCAAAGTCTGAAGACTGCCAGACGCAAGACTCAAAGTCTGAAGACTGCCAGACTCAAGACTCAAAGTCTGAAGACTGCCAGACTCAAGACTCAAAGTCTGAAGACTGCCAGACTCAAGACTCTATGCTGAAGCTGAACTGGGTACGGACCTTAAAGCTAAATCTGTTCAGAAGCAGACATGTTCAGACTCAGATTGTAAAGTCTCAAGACTCATATCGTAAAGTCTAAAGACTCGAGACTTTACATCCAGATTCAATGAATCGTAACTCAAGCCCAATCATACAACGGCTAGTGATCTGGTTTGGATTCCACATCAAGATTGATTTGATTGAAGACAAGAACTTTCTAAACGAAGAAGCTTTTACTTATGGAAACCAAGATTTCGTTTTGTATGGGCGATCGGAATCAATTTGGGATTTTACCTTTGTCACTCAACGGCTACCAAATCTTCTAGATACAGAGCTGTCCAATGGGTATATTGGAAGACGATTCTCCGGGATACTGTCCAACGGTAGTTTGGAAGTGGATGAGTATTTAAGAAGATGAAGGACCGATGAGCAAGTAAGAGACGGAGCGTAGAATTTATAATTCCAAAGTCTAAGCGACTTTAGATCATATACTTGTCTCTTGAGAGCTTAAACGTTTGTAATCGTGAGAGAAATACCAAGAGAGTGACTTAGTGAGATAGTGTGATCTACTAAGTGTTTGCACTCGAAGTTGTAATCTCTTGTTGATTGCATAGTGGAATCCAGCCAAGAAGGCTGTTATCGTGGGAGAGTGGACGTAGGCTTGGATTAAGCCGAACCACTATAAATCTCGTGTTCTTATTCTCTTCCCTAACTCCTTTATTTTGTTCATACTAGCACTCTCAAATTGGTCTTCAATCTATGTTGTTGCAAGCTGTTTTGCCTAGAAAAGAAGTGAAATAGGTGAGGAGAATGGAGTACTTGAGCTGCATGTGGAGTCTTTGATATGTAGGAGGGTGTTAGATCAAGAAAACTGGTTGTGGATGAGGTGCATGTGCTGGATTTCGAATTTCATGAAGTGTGAGTGCTGGATTTTTGAACTTGCAAGTGAAACCAAATGAATTTGAGATTCTGACCATGAGGAATCTTAGTGATAATCATGCTGTGTTAAGGTGTATTGTGTGTATTGACGGGAGGTCGAAATCTAATGTATAGGAGGAGTTTTGTGAACTTGTGAACTATTTTTGTGAAAATCAGTGTGACCTCAGGCAACATTTTAAATTTTCTGTAATTATCTGACCACAATTTGATTTCGAACCCTTGATGAAAGTTTTAGAGAACATCTTTATGAATAACATATCCAAAATTCAGAGAAAAGAAACAAATTATGACCCTCGAAATAATTTTCCTACAAAAATATGAAATCTGGAATTTTACAGAATGTTGGGTAGGAATAAAATCGAAGTTTTACTCTCGGTGCCTATGGAATCTGACTTAGTGTTCTTCTTGAGATTTTTTCCTCTAGGTCTTATCGATAACGTGTCAAAATTTCGTAATTTCTGAGCCCGTTTAGTAATTAATTCGGAATTTTTGCTAAAACTGCGCAATTGTAGAAATTAAGTTACTGTTTCGAGATTTCTATAGAATTGTCCCATATGAAGTATAGTTCTCGAATTGCCATGTGACTTAGTGATACTGATGGTGGGATATTGTGATTGATAAAAAGTTTGTGAGATATCTTGTTTGACATATGATTGACATATGATGATGCATTTGTGAATTAAAATGCAATTTGTTTGATAAAAGGGTTCATGAGATATCTTGTTTGACATATGATGATGCATTTGTGAAATTAAAATGCGATTTGTTACCCATTGAACCCTTGGATTAATGATGCCCCGGGAGTTAAGATGCCCAAAGGATCGAGTGAGTCGATGCCTTGTGGATGCCCGGTGGCCTTAAATGGCTGAATGCCAAAGGTTATTCCCCGGGAGTTTCGGGATGCCGGTAGTATGCTAGTCGGTACGTAAATCCGGATGGCCAAAGGTAACCATTTTCATGGGAGGCCCTCGAGGTTCCTTGTGATGCCAGGTGGGGTACGAGATGCCTAGAGGCGTGATTCGCTCCAGATGCCCGGTGGCCTTAAATGGCTGAATGTCGGAGGCTTTCGCGATGCCTAGAAGGATGCGAATGCCAGAGGGACGCAAACATTGGTCCTCCAGGGATGAAACCTTTTGAAAAATAAAATAAATGATTTGACTATAAATGTGTGGGGTCTGAATATGTTGTCATCACATTGAAGGGTTTCATGATTGTGATCTGATTATGTGGCATATGATTCTTATAGAATTTGCAATTGCTTTAGTATTGAAGAATTCCATGATATTGATATCCATTTATCCCTTGTCTCCCTGCCTTGTCTATCTTGTATGAAATTAGATGCTGATTGTTATGCTCGATATAGCTTGTTGAATCTTTTGCTACTGAGTGGTTGTACTCACCCCGTTTGGGGACTAACATTTCAGACTAGACAAGATACCTCTGCCGCCACCGCCACCAGCAGATGGACTGAGTGGTTGGATATGGCCGCGAGGAGGAGGACAACAAAAGAAAGAACTTTTGGATGCCGACACCGATCGATGGACTTTAAGTATATGACTGTTGAAAGAGATGTCGGTCAACTTTTGAAATATAGCCAAATATAGAAAACCTTGGCATTTTGATGTACTAACAAATGATGTCCATCAAGTTATATAAATAAAAGTGTACGGCTTTAACTTACATAAAATGTTTAGTTGGTGTGCACTGTTTTCTGAATATAGGGAAAGGAGTTGTTGGATACTTTTCCGCCATATAAATTGCGCAGGGACCAACCTAAAAGATATAAACCCCCGGGATTGATGGACCTTCATGTCACGAAAGAGAAAGGTAAGCGAACTGTGGTGACCCTGACAGATCGAGGGCCATTCAGGGGGTGCCACACACACACAATCGCAGTCACGCTCAATCTTCCTCTCACCTCCTTACTTCTCCTTCCTCCTTTTCCCTCTTTGCAATTTTCATCTCGTCTCCATCGCTCTGCCACTTGTATTTTGCTTCCCTACACCACCGCCTCCAGCTCCATTCCTCCTCACACTCTCACACTCCCTCTGCTCCTGCCGCTCTCTCTTTCTCTCCATCTCATTCTCCGTCTCGTCGACCGGCAGGTGCAACGCTTTGCAGGGGTTTGCAGAACCGATGAGCAAGATATGCGACTCATTGGACAGGTGTGGGAAGAGGTTCAAAGATGCTACGGGAAAAGCAGAGATGCTCCGCGGACAATGTCTGGCATCACCTTGAGTTCTCTCTACATTTTGTCTCGCTAAACATGCTGGTATAATCAGATAGAAACATTTTGGATTTATTCATGGAGACTTGTCTAATAGATGATTGCTTGCTTGCTTCCATATATTTATCATTCTGTCTCTGCAATCTACGTGATTGCTATTGGAGTAATCATTCAGTCCAAGCAGTTTGGTTCTTTGTTCTTAATTGACTTCGTTTGCTCAGCACGGCCGCGTCACAACATTTCGGTCCTATGGTATTGGTAATCAGTTCAAACGATCAGCCATCGTCTTCTTTTGCAATTGCCACCTAGGAGCTAAGATACTTGCCTTATAACCTGTGCATTTAATCTGCCAATTAGCAGTCGAGTGGATCAACTTTGATATGTGGTGCTATCTTCGGTGTTTGTTTAAATGGTACTTCCGTGGAGGACATGGTTTGTTTTCTATCATTTTCTAAGGGTATCAGGACCAGCTGGGCTCTTGGAATATAGATGAACGATCATCTCTTGGCCAAAGTAAAGAAAATTAGCTTTGTTTTGTAAGAGCAAGCACTTCAGCAGTTGATAAGCTTGGCTTTGGCTTGTTGTCCGTTCTTCAGTTTCTTTGGGAGAGACAAAGCCCGTAATTTCGTTGGTTCTTGTGATGCTACGAACCTATTCTTGCCTGACAATTTTTTTTTTTTTTTTTTTGGGATCAAAATTCTTGTCTAACATTTGACTAATTGGTAATTGCGCTATGTTTGGGTAGAAACAATTAGAACTAGACCCGCATCACCAACGCAGCAATGGCTCGACTTGCTCAGGAGACAATTGGGACATTGCCCAAAGAAAGAAAAAAAGAAGAATCATATTCACTTCGCCGTGGCTGACACAGGACTTAAACTTTATTCTTTTCGTAGAAAATAACTTCGAGAAAAACATTTTTCAATTTTCTGATATCCATTTTACAGAAAATAAACAGGTTGCAGGAAACATTTTTCATCAAAGGAAAATGTCTTCTAAAATACTGAAAAATGTTTTTCGCTTCTTTCTTTCATTTCTAAACCAAGCACTTCTTTTTACCAAATAAATTTACCTTTTTTATAATTTTTTAAAAAAATTCAAAATTTTACTAATTTTTAAATTTTTTTTCCTTTCTTTTCTCTTTTTTTTTTTTCCTTCTTCTTTATCCGGTTGGCAACCGATGGCCTCACCAAATCTAGTGACCTAGGCGAGGCTTGAGCCTCACTTATGGTAGCCAAAAGTCGGCAAGGCTCTAGTGATGTTGGGTGAGGCTCGAGCCTCCGCTAGCTTGCTAGCCTCAGACGAGCTCGACCTCATTAGTACCTGGCTCAACCGTGGCTAGCTATCAACCAAGGAAGAAAAAGAAAAAAATCAAATTAAAAAATTTAAATAATTAAAAATATATATTGAAAGGAGTGTATGGAAGAAAAGATTTTCCTTACTAAGTGATGGAAAATTTTCTACTTTATTTATTTTTAAGTTTCAGTTGAATATTAAAAAATATTATCATTTTCATAAAAATGATTTTTGGAAAATATTTTTCAAAAGAGCTGGGTTCGTTCCTATGCGTCTTCAAAAAATATCCCTTCCACATCCATATGACCAAATACGCGTTGTCCAATTAACATCACCGTATAATACACAAAGTTTCAAAATCATGATTACATGTAGTGATCTGAAATTGGTTGTGTATACATGGCCATGCCCATTATGCAGTCAAAATATGCGTATCTCAAAAATTGAAAATACAAATAATTTTGGCCGTAATTATGATGTGTGGCTATCCAATGGAGCCGTGCAGTTGAAAGTTGATGGGGCAAACTCGGATTCGGTCCAATCATCCAAGATTTCGTGCCCTTTTTAAGTGATTAACTATGCTTGCGTCTTCATCAAAGCAAGCGAAACACAGCATTTTTATCAATTCATTTAGCGCAGCGTCTTCGTCGAACACAATATCTTCAGGTAATGCCTAAAGTTTTGAAATGAATCGCATTTGTACTGTTGCAATCTCTTTCAAATGTTTATTTTCTAACTTTGTTGACAAAGAAAAAGCTTTATCATTTGACCACGTATTGTTACAACCGTTTGCTTCCTACTTCCTCATTAATTGAAGAATTCTTGTGTACAGTGGACTTATAAAACAGTGCTTCTATACTTGGCTACTGCGAAATGTTATATAGACTTGTTTGTATATCAAAAATCCCCTCTAACATCTTTCGGTTGATTATTCTAATAAAATTAAAATGGGGGACATCCAATTATTGCAAATAACCTAATATAGGTTGTATTCTATGAATTGTGGAAAACCCATTAAATTTTCGAGAGTTGATAGAACTAGACTTCTTAAGTGCACTAAAATGCTTTATTTTAATTGAGTGCTCCATTAATTTTCATTTGATTACTTTGAAATATTTTTACTCTTTGGAATGATTTCAATATTGTTAACCGGTACAATTCATGATATTGGTTATTTACTGTAATTCCAAAATTTGCATCTTTAAGTTAGTTTCCATTCAATACACGTCATCATCAACATAAATATGAAGACGTTCATTCTTCAATCTCTCTAGACCTAGGCATGGATAATTAGTATGTGGAGAAATAAATGTTCAACAATAAAAAGATTATCCATGTACGATGCACAACTTGTGGAGAAGTTGAAGAAGTTTCTTCACCTTATCTAATCTTTTTATTCTTTGGACCTATATTTCTACTCATACTGATTATCCATGCCTATATCTAGAGAAGTTGAAGAATGGTCATACTCATATTTACATCGACGATGATGTGAACTGAATGGAAACTAAGTAAAGATGCAAATTTTGAAATTACAGTAAATAACCAATGTCATGAACTTTACTTAACAATATTGAAATCACTCCAAAGAATAAAAATATTTCAAAATATTTAAATGAAAATTAATAGTGTACTCAATTAGGATAAAGCATTTTAGTGCACACTAGGAAATCTAGTTCTATCAAATCTCAGAAAACTTATGGTTCTTCACAACGCATACAAAACAACTTCTTACTACGTTATTTGCAAAAATTGGATGTCCCCTATTTTTAATTTTATAGATTAATCAACTGAAAGATGTTAAGGGGATTTTTATTTCATTTTATTATTTATTATAAAGGCTAATGTCGCGATCTTAACTCGAGCTCTACCAAACCTATATCAACTCATGACTTAGGTTTATGTTATTAAAATGCAAATGATTTTCGATTAGAAGTCGTCACTATTCTTTTAACCTTATTTTACCCTCAAGGACCATTTTAAAACTTCCAAATATGTAATCTAGGCTAAGATGCAATTTTAAGATGATATGCAACCTATCTAGTAAATTATCTTATTTCAAACTAGGAAATCTTATCTTAAACTTGAAATTTTATTCGAATTAGGAAATTACCATCCTGTCCAATTAGATTTTTAATTGTATTTTTTTAAACAATGAGGTAAATTGAATCAAATACTATCTATAGCAATCACACAGATATCAATAGAATATTTGATGACCACCCAAACATTCAAATTTGGATACGAATAAAATCGGCAAATCATATCCTAGATCAAATTGGCCGATTTTCTATTCAATTGGAAGTCGTATCTTAGAAATGAGATTGGACTATCAATTTACCGTGCAATCGCGAGTAGTATATGAGATCGAGATGTGCAATCGCAAGTCGTATCTCGAATATCGAACTATCAATTGAAGCACATTGTTAATTTGCGGTTTGGCCTAACACATCAAAAAATATGCATAATTAGATATCAAATAGTTCAAATTAAGCGATAAAATAGAATATTGAAATTTGGATAGATTCTCACCAAATTCGACCCGGAGGAGAATCAACGCCGTCTTGCTGCCCTGTGCAAAAGTTTAGGCCATTTATGGTCAGAAAGTGATGTGGTGGAAGTACAACAGGAAATTCCTCTCAATAAATTAATCGAATGCAGTCACATGCTTTTCGGTAAGCTATATTCGAAACCCCATGTTAATTTTCCAGCATTTTGGACTACTATGAAGACGGCGTGGAAAGCAGAGGTAGTAGTGTGCTCCCAGAAAGAACCGAGACTCTTTTCTTTTGTTTTTGATTCAGAGGAAGAAAAAGAAAGAGTTCTGAAATCAGGACCGTGGTCCTTTGCTAGCAACCTCCTAGTATTAAAGCAATGTCAGCCAGAAATTCCTGAACACTGCTATGATTACTCTAGATATGACTTATGGGTTCATATTGTTGGTCTTCCCCCGGGGTGGCTCATAGAAGAAGTATTTGCTGATGTAGCTGCTAAAGTGGGTGTAGTTAAAGAAATTCAACTAGAGGCAAGAGGAAATAGCCCCTACAAAACTGGTAAAGTTAAAGTGGAGATGGAGCTTTCAGCCCTTCTCAAATCAGGGGCGGTAGTAAAGATCGGAAACAAAAATTTATGAGTGGAGTTCAAGTACGAACGTCTTCCTCACTTTTGCTTCTCGTGCGGTAGAATTGGTCACTACGCATCATATTGCGAGGAGATACCATATGAAACAACTAATTGGGCAGCTAACAAGGCGGGTAAGAATGGTCCTTGGCTCAAAGCAGAAGTTCGAGATCATAGCCCACACTGGGCAGCATTTTATGGCAAAACAGACCCAACTCAGGAAGAAGAAGAATCAGTCCCTAAAACTCCCTTAATGACAGTTAACATGGAAGTGGTTGCCACTACTGAACCCGAAACAAACATAACCCTCGGAATAAGAAAAGAGTCGATAGTCCTTCTTCAAAGGAGGGCAGAGAGGGCGGACAGACACCTGCAGTAGCTAAAGAGGGGAGTGTAACTCAGAGATTGTATCTTGAAGGCTCTAAAGTAGCAGGATCCGAGCTAATAGGCGGTGATGACAAGAAAAGTCAGAAATCTCAACAAGCTAAAAAACAGAAAAGAGCATAATCTACTAGCTGTTATTTCCTTTATGACTTGGAACTGTTAGAGACCCCTGTTCAGCTGGTCAAAGAGGGGAAGGATTGGGCTTTGGTGGCTAGCCCTAATAAGCCATCAAAAACACCATGAGGATTATAAGTTGGAATTGTCAGGGGCTGGGCAATCCCCTGATGGTTCAAGAACTTAGAGCCTTAAAGGCTCAAGAATGGCCCAACATGGTCTTTTTGATGGAGACCAAAAACAAAGTGACGATGATAGATAAAATCAGAAGAAAACTCAACTTTCAGCACATGTTTATAGAGCCACCTATTGGTATTGCTAGTGGATTGGTGCTTATGTGGAATGACGAGGCGGATATCACAATAAACTCAAGCTCAAAAGAGTATATGGATGTAGAATGCAGGGATCCTTCCAGTGGCAATATGATGAGAGTTATGTTCATACATGCATCTACCAACTTCACAGAGAGGCTGCATTTATGGCAACAGATTCGGGACTTGCACCCTACTAATCAAATTCCGTGGCTTTGCATGGGGGACTTTAATGAAATCCTATACACTTGGGAGAAGGTAGGGAAGAGGGAAGCCGACCAACACCGGATTGCTGCTTTCCGAGAAATGATAAATGATTGCTCCTTAATGGATATGGATACAAAAGGTTGCGCATTATACTTGGGCAAACAATCGAATCGGGGAAAACTTAGTGAAGAAGAGGTTAGATAGAGCCTTATGCACAATGGAGTGGACAATTTCTTTCCCTAATGCTGAAGTGGTGGCCCTCCCAGCAGTTGGTTCAGATCATAGCTCATTAGTGTTATCCCTACATCCTATTAGAGAAAGAAGAAGAAAGGAATTCAAGTTTGAAGCCTACTGGATGGAGGAGGAAAAGTGTGGGGAGATTATAAAAAGTTGTTGGGGAAATGATAGGCACCAGCATATCACTTTGGCTAAAAAATTACAGCAGGTGACTAAGGAATTGACAAAATGGAGCAAAACTAAGTTCTCTAATGCAGCTGTCCAAATTAGAAATCTCAAAACACAACTTACTGATCTTACAAATGGGGATTCAGAATTTTCAAGCCAAATGGCATGTTGAGAGATAAAAGGAAAAATCGAGAGGCTTTGGCACAGGGAGGAGATGTATTAGGGCATGAGATCACGTATCAACTGGATGCGGTGGGATATAGGAACTCAAAATACTTCCACGCTACTACACTTCAAAGAAGACAAAGAAATAGAATTTCTATGCTGCGCATCAATGACGACACTTGGTGCCGAGACCACCACATGTTGAAACACCACATAACGGACTTCTACTACTCTCTATATGCATCAGAGGGTCAAAGAAACTTTCAACCTATTCTGGACATGTGCCCCACAGTCATAAACATGCAAATGAACGAGTATCTTCTGGCCCCTATATCTATGGAAGAGGTTAAAGAGGCGGTTTTTCAGCTTGGCTCACAGAAAGCTCCTGGCCCAGATGGGATGAATGGCCAATTTTATCAACACTATTGGGAGGATATCAAAATGGATGTGCTGCATATGGTCAGAAACTTTGTGGAATCAGGTGAGTTCGACCCTCAACTCAACAAGACCCACATAACCCTTATTCCCAAAGTTAAAACACCAGAAAGTATTTCTCAATTCAGGCCAATCAGTCTATGCAATTTCAGCTACAAAATTATCTCCAAAGTACTAGCAAACAAATTGAAACCATGGCTTCAAGAGATAATAGCACAAGAACAAAGTGCTTTTGTAAAGGGCAGACAAATACAGGATAACATCTTTATAGTTCAAGAGGTGTTACACCAGCTGAGAATCAGAGAACGAAAAAAGAAATTCCAGGCAGTCCTTAAACTGGATATGAAAAAGGCCTATGATCGGGTTGAGTGGGATTTCTTTAAAAGGTGTATGTTGAAGATGGGATTTAGTGCAAAATGGGTGGAGCTAATTATGACATGTGTTTCCACGGTGTCCTTTAGCATAAAATTTAATGGTGATCAAACTGAGTATTTTAAGCCCCCAAGGGGATTAAGACAAGGAGACCCCTTGTCGCCCTACCTCTTCATATTGATGGCTAACGTCTTCTCTATTGTTATGAAATACATGAATGGATAGAATACATGAATGAATATTCATTATATTCATCTTATCCAATGTACTTATTATGGTACATTTGTATCAAATGTTCTAAGTACATCTCCCTATACAATGAACATTCGTCTCCTTATCCTGTACATGTATCATTCGATACATTGATATTAATGATAAGTACATTCTTGTTCTCCTATAAATAGGAGTTTAGTTTTGATGTACAATACACAATCACACAGAAACACGACAGTGAGATACTAGAAATAAAGCTCTCTCATCTTGCTACTATCTCTAGTGTTCACTTGCTTTTCTCTTCTTTAATCTCTTCTCTATTATATATTCGCCACGCGATATTTTACAACACGTTATCAGCACGAGGATCTACCGATTGAGTAAGTAACTTTTGCAAGCACGAAGATCTACCGATTGAGTAAGTAAATTTTGCAAGGTGGGTATTATTTTTATTAATCAACTTATACTTCATCTTCTTCTATCAATTCTTCATTTTTATTTTTCTTGGCTCGAAGCCAAAATGCAAATCTAAAAGTATCATTCTACTCCTGAAGTAGCGGTGGATATTTGGAAATCCTTTTAATTAATTTAAGGATTTATTTTTGCAAGGATTATGGCAAATATTGAAAAGCCCAAATTCCACATCCTGGAAGTGAGTGGAAAGAATTATCTATCCTGGCGCCTTGACATGGAAATGCACCTCCAAGGGCAAGGTCTCGCTAATACAATTACAGAGGATGGAACCTCAAATGAAAAGGATAAAGCAAATGCGCTGATTTTTATTCGCCGTCATTTGCATGAGAGCCTGCAGACTCAATATTTATCCGTTCGAGACCCTCATATCTTGTGGAGGAGGTTGAAGGATAGGTATGATCATACCAAAACTGTTATCCTCCCTCAAGCACAATATGATTGGCAAAATCTCAGACTGCAAGATTTTAAATCAGTGTCTGACTATAATTCTGCTTTATTTGATATCGTTTCTCGGCTTGAGTTATGCGGTATCAAACTCGCTGATGCAGAATTGCTTGAGAAAACTTTCTCCATCTTCCATGCTTCAAATATTGTATTGCAACAGCAATACCGGCAACGTCAATTTGCCACATATTCTGAATTAATTTCTGTGCTTCTTACTGCCGAGCAAACTAATGAATTGCTGCTAAAAAATCATGATCTTAGACCTGCTGGCTCAAAAGCATTGCCTGAAGCACATGCTAACTTTGAGAAAAATACTAGCCATTTTAAGGGCTATAAGCGCAGGCAAGAACATAATCCTAGAAGGGATGGCAAGAAATTTAACCGCCCTAGGAAATCAAACTTTGGCCTGAATCATGGCAAAGAAAAGAAGCAAAAGAAGGTGATTAATGAAAGTATTTGTCATCGTTGTGGCATGACTGGGCACTGGTCACGTACCTATCGTACGCCAAAACATTTTGTTGACCTATACCAGGCATCTTTAAAAAATACGAGTAAGCGTGGTGAATCCCATGCCATTGAAATCAATTCTACTACTTATAACCACTATTGAGGCCAACAATATCTCTGTTGGCGGGACTCATCTTACCCCTGAAGTAGCAAATGCATCTTTGGATGTCTCTGATTTTTTTAAGGAACTCTGATTACTTTGATGAATCAGATTGGTGGATGATAATTTGAACTTTGAATTTTATGTTGTTTCGCTTTAAATGTATTACTTTTTATTGTTCTTTATGAAATACTTATGAACCTTATATAATATTTATTTTGAAATTTTATTCGACTATATAACTAATATGCAACTTTTATGATACTTGACACCTGAAGTTGTCAATATAAATGCAAATGGAAAATACCGAGAAAAAGGAAGATGTTTGTTTGCTTGATAGTGCAACAACACATACTATATTTTGTAGTAGACACTTTTTCTCGAGTATGACATTGCGTAAGGCACAAATCCATACAATATCAGGTCTTGTTCCGATTATTGATGGTTTTGGGAATGCTGCAATTATTTTGCCAAATGGCACAATCCTGCATATTGAGAATGCGTTTCTAAGCATTCGATCAAAAAGGAATCTGCTCAGTTTCAAAGATGTACGCCGTAATGGGTACCATATTGAGACTATTTATGAGCAAGATAAGGAATATATTGGCATTTCCTCTTATAAGATGGGCCTGAAGACCATCCATGAGAAGCTAGAAGCTTCTTCTATGGGTTTGTATTGTGTCATGATTAAAGCTGTTGAAACCTACGCTACCACATCCTGGAGATTGGTAAGCCCTGATCAGTTTGGACTGTGGCATGATCGCCTTGGTCATCCTGGCGCTTCAATGATGCGTAGGATAATTCAAAATACAAAAGGGCACCCTTTAAAGGATATAAAGGTATTGTTGTCCAAAGATTATAATTGTGAGGCTTGCTCACAAGGAAAGCTCATTATCAAACCTTCTATAACAAAGGTTAATTTTGAATCTCCTTTATTCTTGCAAAGAATTCAGGGTGATATTTGTGGACCAATACAACCACCAAGTGGACCATTTCGATATTTTATGGTATTAGTGGACGCATCCTGTAGATGGTCCAATGTTTGCCTATTATCTACGCGCAATGTCACATTTGCACGTTTACTTGCGCACTTGAAGTGTGGTATACCGATAGGATCAAAAGATATTATTCCTCGAAAACGAAGGGGAAAGAATCAGGAATCCGCTCCAGAAGAGCCTAGTGTTGTGCTTGCTCCCAAAGAGCTTATTGCCCCTGAAGAGGCGCAAACCCATGAAAGGAGCACTAGCCCGGGAATACTGAGAATTCCATTACATATTGTAATGAAATTTGGGATCGAAATGAAATCATCATTGATGATGCTTTTGCATTCTCAGTTGCTCATCAAATTATGGATGATGATTGTGAACCACAATCTATTATTGAATGTCGTCAAAGGCAAGATTGGCATAAGTGGGAGGAAGCAATTAAAGCTGAATTAGCTTCCCTAACTAAACGAGAGGTTTTTGGACCTGTAACTCGTATCCCCGATAATGTAAAGCCCGTTGGATATAAATGGGTATTTATCCGAAAACGAAATGAGAAAAACGAGGTTGTTAGGTATAAAGCCCGACTCGTTGCCCAAGGATTCTCCTAGAGACTTGGGATTGATTATAATGAGACATATTCACCTGTGATGGATATGATTACATTTCGTTTTCTCATTAGCCTAGCAATCTTTGAAAGATTGGAAATGCGTCTTATGGACGTTGTGACGGCATATCTATATGGCTCATTAGACTCTGATATTTATATGAAAATTCTTGAGGGATTCAAAATGCTTGAAGCATGCACTCCCCGCAATTTATTCTCAATAAAATTGCAAAGATCCTTGTACGGGTTAAAGCAATCCGGTCGCATGTGGTATCAACGCCTAAGTGAGTACCTAATTAAGGAAAGGTACAAAAATGATCCTATCTGCCCATGCGTGTTTATTAAGAAATCAGAAACTGGATTTGCTATTATAGCAGTTTATGTCGACGATATAAATTTAATTGGAACTCCAGAAGAGTTAGCTGAAACTGCTGAATATTTGAAAAGGGAGTTTGAAGTTAAAGATTTGGGTAAAACCAAACTTTGTCTTGGTCTAGAGCTTGAGCATAAAGCAAATGGAATAATCGTCCATCAATCAGCATATGTTGAAAGATTGCTTAAACGTTTCAACATGGACAAAGCTCACCCATTGAGCACCCCTATGGTTGTAAGGTCTCTAGATCCCCAAAAGGACCCATTTCGTCCTAGAGAATCGATGAAGAGATACTTGGTCCTGAAGTACCATATCTCAATGCAATTGGGGCTTTGATGTACTTGGCACAATGTACGAGACCAGATATCGCTTTTGCGGTAAATTTATTGGCACGTTTTAGTTCTGAGCCAACTCGGAGACATTGGAATGGAGTTAAACATATTTTCCGTTATCTCCGAGGAACCATAGATTTGGGATTATATTATTCCAAGGATTCCACTAACTCTGGTTTAGTTGGATATGCTGATGCTGGATATAGATCCGATCCACATAAGGCTCGCTCTCAAACCGGGTATTTATTTTGTTATAACGGCACCGCTATTTCTTGGCGTTCTACGAAGCAATCGCTAGTAGCTACATCTTCTAACCACTCTGAGATTATTGCTTTATATGAAGCTGGAAGAGAGTGTGTTTGGTTAAGATCCGTTATAACACATATTCATAATTCTTGTTGCTTAATACCGGTTACAAATTCTCCCACTATAATTTATGAAGATAATGCTGCTTGTGTTGCACAAGTCGGGGAGGATATATCAAAGGTGATAGGACCAAGCATATCTCGCCGAAATTTTTCTATACTCATGAACTCCAAGAAAGTCGACAAATTGATGTTAAACAGATTCGATCCATAAATAATCTTGCAGATCTTTTTACCAAATCATTGCCAACATCAACTTTTGAGAAATTAGTATATGGCATTGGTATGAGGCGAGTTCATAAGATGTAAGATTGATTAGCCCCATAAGTGGCTATATGGCTCAATTGAGGGGGAGATATTATGAATTATACATTGCAGCATTGATATGTGGCTAGTTCACAAGATGCAATAATGATTAGCCCCAGGAGTGGCTATATATGCATTGCACTCTTTTTTTCTTTATGTCGGTTTTTTTCCCATAGGGTTTTTCCGGCTTAAAGTTTTTAACGAGGCAATTAATGCATCCATAAAAGGGAGAGATCATAACATTTGTGCTCTGCACTCTTTTTCCCTTTTGTCCGGTTTTTATCCCACTGGGTTTTTCCGGCTTAAGGTTTTTAATGAGGCAGTATCATTCAATGCACATTCGTAATGAATATGATGAATATTCAAGAGGGAGTGTTATGAAATACATGAATGGATAGAATACATGAATGAATATTCATTATATTCATCTTATCCAATGTACTTATTATGGTACATTTGTATCAAATGTTCTAAGTACATCTCCCTATACAATGAACGTTCGTCTCCCTGTACATGTATCATTCGATACATTGATATTAATGATAAGTACATTCTTGTTCTCCTATAAATAGGAGTTTAGTTTTGATGTACAATAACACAATCACACAACAAAAAGAAACACGTACAGTGAGATACTAGAAATAAAGCTCTCTCATCTTGCTACTATCTCTAGTGTTCACTTGCTTTCTCTTCTTTAATCTCTTCTCTATTATATATTCGCCCGGTTCGGAACAGATCAGCAGGGCAGGGACGTTGTCAACGGGGCGGCAGCTGGACAACAGATCGACGTGTGGTCTCGCGGCAGAAGCGTTGTTATTGTAGCAGGGCTGGCAGCGGGTCAAGAGAAGCAGCGGCCGCGTCGTCTCAGCGGAAGTGCGGCGGGCCGTCGAGACTCGCTGTGGTGTTGCTGGAATCAATGCGGTAGCAGCGGGAATCGCCGGATGAGACATCGGAAAGCTGCGGAGTGGGCGAGGACTGGTGTTGTGGATATTGGTCTCGGAGAAGTGACTTCCGAGATGAGAGAATTGCCGAGAGATAATGCCTGCGATTCACTTGTTTTAATCTCTACAAATCTCCACTCACTAATGGCGTCTCAAAGCTTCACGCCCTCTTTTATTTTGGTTTCTTCTTCTCCGTGCTTCCACCGCCCTACGGCCGTGAAAGATCTCCAGAAAAATTCTTTCTATTCTCTCTTCTCGATGTGTGTCTCTCTATTTCTGGAGATGGCTGCCCTTGTTGATAAGGACTTTACGGCAGAACGGCAGATTCCGCTCCATTCAAACTTCGACGCATGCGGATTTTTCTTATATTTAAAAGCCTTCGCTCCCGAATTTCCTCCGTTTTTTCATTCGATTCCAAAATTATTCAATCCCAATATCTCTCTTGAAGATGAAGATAAATAAAATAGAATTGATAATTCCAGAATATTCAATCCCAATATCTCTCTTCAGATAACTCTTCTCCAGAATTATTATTATAATTTATTTATTTTTTGTGAAAGTTAGCATGTATTATTGACGAAGTGATGACTATACATTGATGACTGACTATCCCATTACTCTTCTCCCATAATGTTTTTTTAAATCATTCTATTGCCAAGGGAAATCTAAATTGCGGAATCAGGATCATTGGATAAAAATATAACAAATTTTGATCATCGGATTATTTTAAAAGAGATAGTAACTTACGACATTTAAGAAAAACTAATTATTATATGATTGCCAACGTTATTATTTTTTCTTGTCATTGCCGATGTTATTGTTGACTAAAAAATTATGAGATAAGAGGATAATTATTCACTGATATGCCCTTTAAGTTTATGAATTATGGAGAAGTGTTACAATGATGGAGGTACGTTAGTAAAAATAAAAATAGAAAATTGATTAATCAATTCATAACACTTAAACTTGAATATATAATCCTCAAGTCATATTTTTACTCACACTTGATTTGTTACATCTTCAAGAAAATATGTGATATTTACCTGTGCAATGCACATGGACGGTACTTGAATGTATGAAAATGCATAAATCACGTTATAACTAAAAAAGAATTCAAAATTAGAAAGTTGGGGTTCGTAATTAGAAAACAATAAACATGGGGAAATTTAGTATTCTACAAATTATTTTCAAGCCAGATACGTCATGCGAGTCTCTGCCGAACGTTATCCAAATGTCGACTGCACACGTCATTCTAAGCTTACTGAGTCCGGGTGGGCCGGGCAAAAATTGCTTGTTTAATTTGTGCATTTAGCATTTTTCTTGTTTTCTTCGCCAACTCCTATCCAATGGGCCAACCCTGGCCCGGGCCAGGTTCACACTGAGCTAGCTGCGTAGGGGTGGGCCGGGCCGGGCCGAGGTCCATCGCAGCGCATGAAGTGTCCCCTTGTGCTTGTGCCTTACGCTGACCGGCTTTCGACTTTTAGGCCGACCATTCCCGCACTTTTCCGTCTCTGATACGTCCCATTTTTGTCGCTACAATGAGATTGTAGTTGGAGATATTTCCCTCTCTCCTTGTTACTTCAATAAAGAGACAGCAACACAAATCATTTCTCTCATCTTTTATCTTCCCTTCTTTTGCATCTCAACGCTAAAGTGAGCTCTCTGCTATTGGGGAAAAGTGTTAAAAAAGTCTTAAACTTTTTGCATTTGTATCAATTTAGTCATAAACATTTTTTTGGTGTTAATTAAATCATAAACATTTTTACGTTGTGTCAATTCAGTCATTTCCGATCAATTTTAGCCGGATTTTGCTGACTGCATGCCGGTTGGTGGCGACCAATTGGAGGAAAGAGGAGGAAAATGAAAAAAGAAAAAGAAAATTAAAAATTAAAATTAAAAAGAAAAAATCAAAAATCAAAAATATTAAAATATTATTAAAAGTTATCCACGTCAGCATCGATTAAGTCACGTCAACCGGTCGGCGTCCAATCAGCAAAATCCAGCCAAAATTGACCAGAAAGAACTAAATTAGCACAATGTAAAAATGTTTAGGACTTAATTGGCATAAAAAAATATTTATGACTAAATTGGCACAAATACAAAAGATTTAAAACTTTTTTAACATCTTTCCGCTGCTATTGCATAACCGAAGCTGAAAAACCAAGTCTTTGTTAAATATCTTCTTCTTCTATTACCACATCGGTCTTTTAGCCACGCCGTCAAACATAATCAGTGCACCACCTCTTGTGACAAGGTTGTGAACATAACCAACCCATTTCGGCTTAGAGGTTGACCCTAATTATGAGCTAACCTACAAGAAGAACCACACCATTCTCGGTTTCTACTTAGGCAAGTACTATGTCCGGTACATCAACCATGCCAACTACACAACCATCCGACTACACAATTAGGGTTGCCGATGTCAAGCTACAAAACGGAAATTGCTCATCTCTTCCTGGCCGCTCTTTCTCATGCTTCACATCAGATCCGTATGGTTGCTGGGATAACTGGTACTTTGGTCAGAAGTTATCCAAGACCATTTCAATCATGGGCTGCACAAAGGCCATCGATTCTTGCTTTTACATCGACACTTTGACATGCCCTGATGGGCTTCAATTTTCGAATTTCGCTAGTACGAGAAGGCGAGTATACGCCATAGTCGAAGTGAACGTCTCGTGGGTGGAAACTTCTTGCACGATTGAGCATATGGCAATGATACTTGGGGGTTGGGGGGGTTTGTTATGCCAATAATCTTCATAGCTATGCACAAATTCATGAATAGATGGTTTATGGATTTGACCTATCATGGCTTCAAAAAGCCTCTACGATGCATTTTGAATATTGTTTTTTTTTTTTTTTGTTTTTTTTTTTTTTTTTTTTGTGCAGCTTAAACGCTAAGAACTGACTTTATTGCAAAGAAGGTAAGTACTTCTAATTTGTCCAGTTTTCTCAACAAATATATTTGGCTGTGAAATTTCATCTAAATGTGAAACTGAGTTCAGTCATTTTTATATGTTTTCAGAGCTCATGTAATTTGAAAATGGCCATTAAAATCAAATAGTTAGAAAAATGTTGTTGTTCTATTTTATAAGTATAATAATGAATAATTTTTATTCATTTGTTTGTTTTTTTTTTTTTATTTCATATTTTGCTGTCAAATCTTAATGAATTAAACAAATACCCTCATTGCTTGATTATGGTAAATAGGTATCTTTTAATTTTTTCAGCTTTCACTCGTTGCATATTCAATCTCCCTTTTAGGAAAATTCTATCCTCTTACTTATCAGCTGGAATATCGCGGCACTCGCCACCTACGTCATCGGTAACATTATTACAATATTCTCATTGTGAAATTGATTTAATAATTCCAGAAGCAAACATTTAATGTACCCAAAAATTGATTATCTGAAAAATTGTACACCCTTAATTCCCTTGCATTTTCGCCAAATCACAGGGCGATTCATGGTTGTCAAATTTATCTTGGGAGCCCCATGTGTGATGATGTTGCCTATACACAAATGGAGGAGAAGACACTTAGCAATGGATCAAAATGTTGTTGAATTTTTGCAATCTAACAATAACTTCTTGCCAATAAGGTACTCTTACTCAGACATCAAGAAAATCACATGCGGTCTTAAGGAAACTTGGCAAGGGAGGGTATGGTACCATGTTCAAAGGAAGACTTGGAAGTGGTCATGATGTTGCGGTGAAGATCCTGAAGAAGGGGAAAGCGAATGGTCAAGATAGCGAAATGGCTACTGTTGGAAGAATTCATCACGTTAATGAGGTTGGACTCATTGGTTTTTGCTTTGAAGGCTCCAAACAAGCTCCTATGTACGATTTCATGCACAATCTTTGGATAAGCATAGTTTCTCACGAGGATAAGGGACTTCTCTTGGTTGCAAGGAAGTGTACGAGATTGCTCTTGGAGTGGCTAGAGAGATTGAGTATCTTCATCGAGAATGCGATGTACAAATTTTACACTTCGATATTAAGCCTCACAACTTTCTTCTCGGTAGGGATTAACTCCAAAAGTTTTCGACTTTGGGCTTGCAAGATCATATCCTATGGAGTATAACATCGTGTCTCTAACTGTCATGAGAGGAACCTTGTGTACATGGCTCCGGAGCTGGTCTACAAGAACCTTGGGAGCATCTCTTACAAAACCGATGTCTACAATTTTGGCAAATTGTTGATGGAAATTGCCAATGGGAAGAAGAATGCGGACGCAGTTGCAGAGTATTCCAATCATATTTACTTTCCTTTATGAGTTCATGACCAACTTAGTGAGGGAATGAATGTTCCAGGAAGAAGTTAGCAAGGAGGATAAGAGAATGGTAAAGAAGATAGTAATTGCTCTTTGGTGCATACGATTGAATTATAATGATCGCCCTTCAATGCATGAAGTCTTGGAGATGCTTGAAAGAGAAGTTGATGATCTACAAGTACCTCCCAAGCCACTCTTTTATCCAATAGAAATGTCAACAAGGGATGATGAAACTTGGACCGATGAAGGTAACAATATTATATCCACTTCATCAACTAGCGCAACAATTCATGAAGCTTCTCATCTTGAGCATACTAGTACTAGTATTACACTATCATAGATCAATATCAATAGCACTTAATCTGGACACATGTGATTAATAGAAATGGATCGTATTAATGATGTAAATCTCTTTCCATGGCTATCACCAAATTGGATATGTTTATAACTATGTTTATGAATCTTAATTTCCACCGTATTTTAGCATAGTGCTCCGAAAAATGAGTTTGGGTTTCGGATTCGTTTTCAAAAGCCCAACTAGCACACTACTCGTGCTACATGTGGCTTCATGCCACTCTAGCAGTGTATGTATGAGTCAATTTTATGGCACACCGATTGTTGCTGCGTGTAATCTTGAAAAATGACGAACGGAGAGAGACAACTAAATTTTTAGGACAGATTATAAATAAAAGTTTCGGTCTAACAGAGAGGTAGTGCGAGGCGGTTACCTACCCAATAGATGTTGGGGACTTCAAATTCTTGTTTCTTTTATGAGGTTGCTAAGGTTATTTAGTGGTAAATGAGTTATTTGTTGATTAATACGAGAAGAAGAGAGCAGAGATTGGCGAGTTGCATCACTTCCAATTTCTTTTTGTTTCTGGCCCCCAAAAATTTCGAGATAACAATAGAAAGATCCGTCGCTATTGCAATCCCAATCAGTACTTGCGTGGGAGAGGAAGGTGAAGACAAAGTCGAAGATGAAGGCGATAAACGGTGGAGGTGAATCAGCGGCGGCGCGGTGAGACACATGCGTGGTGGGGCCACCTGAAGCCGTAGGTGCATCCCGCAAACCAGCACGCTGCCGCATGGGTCACTGGCGAGGCTCGCCCTATGAGCTTTCACTTTGGCCACTTAAGTGCCACGACGAGCGGCCTGGTCCCTAGCTTCGCAATCTTAACCAAAGCGGCAGTGAGAACCCATCCGCCACGTCGCTCTATGAAAGCTTCTATGCAGTCTGGCAAGAGTGAGGATTATCGAGGCCTCAAATTCACGTTTGAAGTTATATTCTAGTTGATGATTAGGCTTTTAAGAATGGCGTAGTTGAGGCCAACGTTTTGCTGGTGATAGTAGGTCCGATGAACAAGATATGAGATGCATTGAACAGGTGTGGGAAGAGGTTCGAAGATGCTATGCGAAAAGCAGAGGCGCTTGCAGAAAATGTCCGGCATCACCATGGGTTTATCTACATATTTTCTCGCCAAACATGTCTGTATAAACAGATAAAAACATTTTGGATTTATTCATGGAGAGGTATTTGATTGGTGATTGCTTGCTCGCATATATTATTGACCTGTTTCTGCAATATATGTGAATGCTGTCGAAAAAAATATTCAAATCAAAGAGTTCGGCGCCTTGTTCTTCAGTGACGTTCGTTTGGAAATCAGTTCAATTGCAGTCACCACCTTGGAACTAACATTTGTGCTTCATAATCTGTGTGCTTTTTCGGCTATGGAGAATTAGGGAATCATGGCGAGTGAATTTGCAGCATGAAATTCAACTTTTCAAACGACATCTAATTGTACTTCGGCTAGTGGCCACACCCATAATATTATTTGCTTTAACATTTTCTATCCACATGATATTTCGTCAATTAATTTGAAGTAAACACCCCGAAATCATTTGTGACCGAAATTTCCGCTTTAGATTCTTTGGATCTCATCATGGGAGACATAGAGAAATCCTGTGCCTGAGGGAGCAGCTGACATTGCCAGGTCCACAAAGAATCATAATTAATTAGCTGATGATTGAGGCTTAAGTGGTTAGCAAGAAATGTCACTGGACCATTTGGGTGAGGAAAAGGAGCTAATCTTAATTTGATATACTCAAGTAAGATGCTCAAATTCTATATATATAACGTGTCAAAATATTGGTTATGAGAAAAGATAAAATAGATCTTGGGATTCACTCCTAAACTAAATTAAAAAAGAAACCGCAAGTATGCCGGGCTCGAAGAATCACGAACACATTCATAAAATGGAGCTCTCTCGTTAGGTAATACTTGTTGTCAGACATTGACGAGCATACTCTTTTTAGCTCATTCACAAATATCAACAAAAATATGCAATTAAATTGATCATCTCTTTTTCGAGTGCCATGTCCCTGCGACTCTTCCGTTCTTATGGGGTGTAATCTTCCTTGGTGAAATAGGCCTTGGGCAGAAACCATCCGTTGGGCCCTGAGGTTCCTCTCTGGCAAGGATTTTTCCACTCCATTGCCCGGTTTTCTTTTGGGGCCA
>CM024727.1:4036446-4116859 GCA_014182545.1 Eucalyptus globulus
AGTCCAATCAGCCAACGATTTTTTTATAGAACAAGCAATCATGATCAATCAAGCCACTAAATCATCATTAATCAACATAAGATCATTCTACACCATACATATCATCCACATAAGCATGATAAATCATCAGAGGGTCGAGCTCTAAGAACAAATATACCTCTACCACCAAGTTCAGCATTAGGTGTAAAGCATTGAATTTCCTTTAGTAAACTCAAGTAACAATATGGATCCACGGGGGGAAAACAAGACACTAAACCAAGAGACTAAGCTAAATAGACTATTAGATAGTTTTTCACACCATAGGTCGTTTCAAGCAGCTTGGATCATCATTATCTTTTTTAGATTATTCAAAGTTATGTATCATTAACTGTTTTTTATTTCTCTCAGGCTTAGCTCTGTGGGGCTTGCTTGGCCTTGATGAAGGTATGGTACTTAAGTGTAGAGCATTAAGTGTAAAGAATTAGAATCCCATAATTATTTTGTTTTCTTTCAATAATTCATTTTGATTGAAGTATATAATAGTTTCTCTTTAATAAGTGGACAGGGAAGAAGAAGTGTGGCTAAATTTAACATGGAGAGTAAACATGTCCATGCCCATGCCCATCCCCATCCCTGTGACCAATGCTCTAAGTAGTAGAGCATTGGGACAAACTCGAGAGATTTATTTTGATTAAACAAGACCAAACAAGAGACTAAACTATTAGTTTTTCATCTTAAATAGACTTCTTCATCCTTTTTTCAAGCTTGGATGATCATTATCTTCTTTGGATTATTCAAAGTTTATGTATGATTAATTTTTTTTTAAGAGCAAATATGAGCAAAGTAGACTTGAGTAGAATATTCTATTCAAGATTTAACTCTCACCTAGTGGAGGAACTCATTTACATTGCATTTGGAAACTGCCAAGAGATATAGTCTTCCTTCTGAGTGTCGAGTATCGCCAAGTCCATTCACAATCCGAAATTTCATTTCCCCTTTCTCCATGATGCTGGTGAGATAAGTAAAAAGCGGCTACCTCGCCAAAAAAAAAAAAAAAAAAAATCTTAACACAATATTAGACACAACTAAGGTTACTTGATCGCTAATTTTGGGAAAAATTGAAACTTCAGTAAGACAAGTGGTGGCGAGACAAGCAGAGGTCAGAGAGCGGAAGAAGAAGAAGACTGGCTAGAGAGACCCAGAGGGAGACTGACAAGAGAGGAAAAGATGGGGAGGCGGAGATGGGAGGAGAAGAGGCCGGACCCCAACCTTGTCCTTTCTCTCCTCTGTCATTTTCTTCTTTTATGAAAAATCATGAAATCCTAATAAAAAAAGAAAATTCAAAATAATTTTCGTTTTTATTTTCCTATATTTTTTTCCATATTTAAATTTCTAGATATTATATATATAGACTATATATTTTAATTTAGTATTATTTATTATTTATATTTATGTTATGGTTGAGTTAATGAGAGGGAGCATGAGGCGGTCGGTGGATTGTAATTTATGTGTACACCAATGTCTGTGAAGTAAGTTCATGCTATTATTATTTAGGACTAAATTAACTCCTCAAAATTTAGGTATTAATAAGAATCTCTAATCTGGAATCTTTCCAAGTAAAAATTTATATTAAATAAAAATAAAAATAAAAATAAAAATAAAAACTTATATTATTGTGTTTTTGGATAAAAAGGAGGGAGTTCCATACTTTAAATTAAATTTTCTAGGTAAGAAAACCATTCCAACATGAATTTATACGAATTTATTAATTGAAAAAAGGATTTTTAAAACTCCCGTTTGAATGAAAGTGAAAGGAAGGGAGGACAAAGAGCGAGAGAGGAGGAGAGAGACTGACGGTTCAACTTCACGCGGGGCAACATAAAAAAAAAAAAAAAAAAAAAAAAGAAAAAGGCTAAAGCTCCTGTCTACCGCTTTCTTCTGGACCTTTTTTTCCAGAATTTTCTAAGACAAAAAGTTGAATTTTCAACTTTCCGGAATTTTCGAAGGATAGAAAGTTGAATTTCCTTTTCCCTCCTTGTTTTTTTTTTTTTTTTTTTTTTTTTTTTTTGATGTGATTGTGGCAAAGGGTAAAATTGTTGACTTTAACTTAACTTACGAGAAGGGGGCGTCGATGTAATTAATTAGTCTAACTCAACCTTCTCGCCCAACCAAACTTCCCTCCGCAGAAAGAAATAAAAAAAAAAAATCTATAATAATTTACTTGGCTCGCGCTTTGAAGGACAAGTCGTAACTAAAATAAAATAAAAAACTCCAATTTTTGGCACAATTTGGGCCATTTTCGAATTTTGTTGCTCATCCAACAAAAGAAACAATCCAAGAATAGAAAATCAGACAAATTTACAAATTTAGAGCCAAAATCTCTAGATAATTTACCTAGAAAAAAGAAGTTTTATTCAAGGTTAAAATAATCACATAATAAGACGAACTTTATCATTACTATAATCACAAAAAAAGAAGGATTTATTGTAAAGAAAACATACGGTTGAATAATCAATATGTTTGTTTAATATTATTGCATCTCTCACGGTATCTTAGGATTTCTCTATAAACTTTTTTAGGTTATTGATATGTTTAGAGTTTTATGCTTAAACAATTTATCTATAATTTAATTTGATAAACTTTTGTGGTGTGTGGCTGTAGTTTATTTCAATATTTGCGTGAAAATTGAAAAGTGTATCCAAACAAAAGAATGTGCCATCCATGTGAAAGATGCCTAACTTGTAATGATTAAAGAAGAGCTAAAAGTTGTGAATATTCATGAAGAAAATTCTAACTCAAAGTTCCTAACTAGATAAAAATATATATATATTTTCACCATCAAGAGGAAAAAAGTAAAAAGAAAAGAATGGATATCCACGAGAAAACTCAAAGAAGGAATCCTTTCGGAATTATAACGAAGATTTACAAGATACCACTTCGAGGCAATGAGAGGCAATATGGCTCGATATGGAATAATCCAAGAATTTTAGTTGCCAAAATCTTTAGATAATTTACCCAAAAAAAGAAGTTTTATTATAAGCAGCCAAAATCTCTAGGGAAAAAAAGAAGGATTTATTGGAAAGAAAACATACGGTTGAATTAAAATTAATCACAATAAATAGTAATCAATACGTTTCTTTAATATTATTGCATCTTTATCTTAGGATTTCTCTAGAATTATTTTCCATATCATTTCCGAATTTTAAAAGTAGCATATCAGGATTTAACACTTTCTCGTTATTAGATTAGATTATATAACCAATATGGTAGGCTATCATATTAAATTCTTCCGCGTGGCATGTCATATTGGTTGGGCATGCAAATTAGCTTCCGATAAGTGAAATTCTAACAACGAAATCATATACACATTTACTCACGTGATTTTCTAGCTAAGTAGAGATTGATTGCTTTAAGATAAGTATTTCCTGTTATGTTAACAATTTATTTAAAGTGTAGGTAATGGTTGCCCACCTTGCATGAAAAACATTATTTTAGATAAAAGAGAAAAGGTACCCACGTTTCTAGGAATAGTTTAAAATCATTCAAAATCAATGCAAGGTGGCTCTAAAACATTTTTTTTTTTTTTTATAGATAAAAGAGAAAAACCTAGTGAAGAAAGGGCTGTCGGATAGATTTCGTGTATTCCTAATAAAATAACTCAAAATTAAAGTGCGAATTGGGGAAAATTGGAGCTAAGTCTAGTCTAGTTTATACTAAATGAATTAAGATGCCTATTTTTTTTTTTTTTATGAGTTTCTCACATTTTTAGTGTGATTTATATTTGGAAAGACAAATTGAAGTGGTGATTTTATTATTTGCCAAAACACCGTATAATAATAATAATAATAATAATAATAATAATAATAATAATAATAAGTAGAAAACTGAAGAGGAGGTAACGAAAATATAAAGAAATAAAAATAAAACTAAATTGCTGACACTTAAAAATCCTTTTTCCTTTTTTTTTTTTCCTTTTTTTTTTTTTTTTTTTTTTTTTTGCGTCATAATGAAATTTGCTAGAAATTCTCCTCTGGTCTCTAGGGGGTGAGCATGGTCCGGGTTGGTCCGGGCCACCCCCTAACCCTAGGACCAACCCGTACAGTGTCGGTCCTCAATTTTAGGACCAAGGACCGACCCTATTGAGCACAGGACCAAGGACCGGACCGACCCAATGGGTTCGGTCCGGTTCCGTGGTCAACCCGGGACCGATCGATAATTTTTTTTCGTCTTATTTTTTATACTTCATAAAAAAGCAAACCTATAAATTCAAATTACGCATCCATGATCCATCAATAATACGATATTGGGAAACTAAATTATAAAATACCAATACATATTTAGCAAATTTAAGATGACACGATAATAGAAATTTCATATCCGCTAACCGCTCATCGAGATATGGGACAAGATGGAAAGTTCTTGTAATCATCTATCTTTAATATTTATAACACCATATGCAAAAGCGTTTTCCTGATCATGTAGAGTTTACTCAACCAAAAAATGAGCTTCGCACCACTTGACTAGCATTTGATCATGGAGAGTCTACTCAACCAAAAAATGAGCTTCACACCACTTGACTAACAAATCACCGTATCAATTGCAGTACTACTCTACTCTTCAAAAACTTCTACCATTTAACACAAATTGAAAAGCAATTAAATCATAAAAAGTTTAAAATACGTAATATAAACCATGAATATATAACTTCACATCTTGTTAATTCACTTGAACTTCTAAACACTTGAAAACAAAACAAACGACACAAAATTAATACTTAACAAAAGTTTTAAATTGAAATTACTATTAGTGCTATTGATAGAACATATCAATATAATATAATATAATAGACATTTTACTTAGGTTTGAATGTATAAAAGAATTATAAATAATATAATATAATATACGTGGTTGGTCCAGGGGTTGGACCGACCCAAAACTCTTAGGACCGAGGACCAACCCGCACGGTGTTGGTCCGGAATTTAAGGACCAAGGACCGACCCGGTCCCCTTGGGAACCGGACAGACCGCGGGGTTGGGCGGTCCGGGGGTCGGTCAGGTGGTCGACCCTAAACCGCTGCTCACCCCTACTGGTCTCCATCTATCTCGTGGCTGGCTGACCTCAACTTCCAGAACTAGAGTGAGAGAGAAGGAAGGGCGGAAGAAACAAGAAAGAGCAACGATGGGGACGATTTGGTTGGAAATGAGCAAGCTGTCCTTGCCTTGCCAAGATACGGAAGTATGGAAGTATAAGGGCAGGATCCACGTGGCGGCGCCCCGCACCCGCCGGCCGGTTCACTTTGTCGATGCCATGGGGCCCGTGGGTCCCAGGGATCTTAAAAATATCACATACGCCATCCGCCCGGCCACGCGTCAACAGAGTTCCCTCCGACGACCGTCGCCTCTCATTCTCCTCTCGGTCTCCTCTCTCCTCTTCAACTCGCCTCTCTCCCTCTTCCCTCTCTCTCTCTCTCTCTCTGCACTCTTCCCCGACAAGCTGACCCTTCCCAAATGGCACTCCCTCCCTCCTGACGACGGTCTCTCTCTCCACTGGCTGAGGGTTCTTGCAGAACCGAGAAGGACCGCACTGCCCTCCATGCTTCGCTCGGCTCAAGGTCGTCCCTCCGGAGAAGCCACTGCTTCGCCCTCCAACCTCTACTTGGTACCGTATGTCTTGGAGCCCCTGGCTACGGAATGTCCATGTAGCTTGATGTGCATTTCTGGTTTGATTGGTGTTGGTACTGGTCGACGATTTCGAGAGTTGTCTTCGGTTCTTGTGGGTTTGGATTTAACTACGTGTACAATCGGCCATAAGGTCGTTAAATGAGCTCCATGAGCTCCCGAAGCTGTTAAACTGCAAAATGATTCAAAGTTTTAATTTATGAATAAGCTCATTTCTTATTTATGCCACCTTCCATGAATTTATTGGAATTTATTACGACCTTAGATGAATTTATTACCAGATTCAAAGTTTTAATTTATCATGTCAATATCGCATATTCATTCTTTACCTATAATTAATTTGTTTCCATTTTATTAAAGATCTGAGAAAAGTAACTCATAAGCTGAAAAAAAAGCAACATGCAACCTCAACCTCAGATATTGCTTGTTGTTTGCTTTGTTTTATACCCATCAATTAATGCTGAACATCTTTAATCAATTAGCTCTTGATAGCAAGATCCAGCCAAAGGTCATTGACGTTATTTGAAGAAATTAAGCTGTTGAGGGGAAGAAGTGTCCAAGGGTTGGACACAACCTTGAAGGGCTAGAGGATTATGTTGGAGAAATCTTCTTGAAGTGTTTTGAAGTTGACAAATCGTTTCTATCAGTCTAGTCTGAAGGCTTGCAGACTCTGCTATTTAAAGTCTGAAGACCTTGGGACGGCCAGACTCAAGACTCAAAGTCTATCTTCATTGACAGTCTCTAATCCGTTGAAGAAAGGTTATCCAGAACTGGATGTTTCGTTGATGATTTAACCTTATCAACTGGAGAAGATCTCATGGCTAGAGAAGACATAAACGGAGTCCTTTGATTAATCGAAGATTGATTCGATAATTGAAGATCCGGTGATTGCCTAAATATTATTGGAAGGTTCTGCTTATGGAAACCGAGATCCTGATTGTATGGGCGAACATGATTGATGGGCTATCAACACGTTCCATTTATAGCTTGGACAATCTTCCTAATTGATTCCGTCCAACGGGTAGATTGGAGGAATTCCTTTGGTAAGTGCCAACGGGTATGATGGCATAAAGGAGTATATAAGGAAGACTGTCTTAGTTGTTCAAGGTTTGCGCAATAGAAGAATTCCAAAGTCTGAAGCTCCATTTTGTTTAGACAAATCATTTGAGCGAATACTTATATACGAAAGAGCGAGTCTATATTTGTGAGAAATCTTGAGGAGGTGTGGTAGAACATCTACACTGTGGAATCAAGGCAAAGCTGTGCTGTAACCTCTCTCTTGTTCATAGTGGAATCCAGCCAATAGGCTGTCAGTGAAGAAGAGTGGACGTAGGCTTGATATAAGCCGAACCACTATAAACCGCGTGTTCAATTTTCTCTTCTCTCAGTCTTACTTTGATTATCGTTTCATCCAACTATCTAGTATTGTGCAATTGCTTGAGAAAAATTCTTTATATACCTATTCACCCCTCTCTAGGTACTCATACTAGCAATATCAGATTATTCCGGTTAAAAAATTTCCGTACATGAGGAGCTTGTGATTTTGTCAGTAGCTCGACTTCTTGAACATGACTAGTATGTCCAGATCTGGGAATGTGAAAATGACGAGAACAGTTCACTATTATGGTTCAATTTGAAAGAAACTAAGTCTGAGCAGGAGGTGAACTCCTCCAGCCTAAGCTAGCTTTAGATTTTGAGCTGACTTGTTCTGCTACAAGCAATGTTTATTACATGAGTTCCCTTTTGCTTTTGCTTTCTCTATTAACACAGTTAGGCATTTTGTTTTGGCCCTGATTTTAACTTTATGATTTAATATTTCTACTTCACAGGATAGGATACGATATATATGGTCAAAGGAATTATCGTAATCACACTGGTCAAGGTCTTCCTCAAGGTCTTCCTCAGGTGCAATACCATCTCCCCCTCCCCACTGCCTTCTCTGCTCCAACTTTTGCTCAGCCGAACTTCTCACCACCACCACATTATATTCTAGCTTTTCAGGCTCCCCCCATTGGTCTTAATTATCAACATCGGAACTCCCATGTACCTTTTTAGGCTCCTCCTATTGGTCTCAATAATCATTATCCTTTACATGTAGAGACCCAAAATTCCCTCCAGTTTCTAGCTCCCTCACTTCCCCTTATTGGTCAAGGTCCAAGAGAATTTTTTCAAGTCGCACCATTGCCCTCTCCTAGTGAACAGCACACTACATACTCGCACTGTGTCAATTCACACCCTAGGCAGCAGCCTAGTTCTTCTGTCCAATGTCCTCCACTTTCACTTGCAATGAGAAAGAAGTGGAAAATGGAGACAAAAATGAACAAATGAGAGGCCAAAGCCGAGAAGAGATACTACCGGCTCGAGAGGCAAAAGGAAAAGGCAACAGAGAAGAGGAGGCTGAGGAATAGGAAGTAAAGAGCGGCAAAAGCTCAAGCTCGAGGTAAGCATCCTGACTCTGATAAGAATATTTGAATGTGCAAATTATGGACGTATTGTCAAAGAGGAGTAGTGTCAAACCTTCCCAAAACTTAGTCAGATTGCATCTTGGCTGCTTAATATGAAACTTATGCAAGGCATGTCATGCAGATGGTTTTGCCAATGCTGGAAGCTGCGCATGTGATCTGAAATTGCCACCCTCCTCCGTTGAAGATGCAACTAAAGATGCAACGTCAATGTTGAAAAGTCTTCTTGATTTCGCCCTAATTACCTCAGAAAAGGTTCTTAGGGCAGAAAAGCAAGTTGCTTCTCAAATAGGCAACACTTGTGCTTATGAAAGGATTGAGCATAAATTGGCCGAGGTGGATAGATATACCATCGAGAGGCTTAGACCTGAGATTGGTCCACAAGATAAAGATTTCCAAGAGCCTGTGATGGGGTCGCCATCTTCAGCTGTTTCCACATTGATGGAGAATCCGACCCTCAGAAGGGAGACCTCCAGATTAGGAGCTTGAACAAAAAACAGGGGCTGAAGGTGGTGAAAGAGGGAAACTTGAAAAGGACTTCCAGGTCTACAACTTCAAAGCCTTCCGATGGGGAAGCCCAGGTTAAGAGAAAATATGTGAGGAGAAAAGGAGTTGAGATACCACCAGCTTTATCTAGAGAAGGGGCTGAGGACTCCTCGGTGGATCTAATAGTTTACCACTGGCTTGTTGCATTAGCTTAGCATATGAGCCAAAATGCCAAATGTCAATCGCAAGTGCAAGTGTTTCAGAGAAGTTGTCTCCTTCCATTGTAGATATTTCAACTTCTGCAATAACCCAAATAGATGAGGGTCATATCAAAGGAGATGGGAAAGCAGAAAGTTCGCCTCCAATTTTGGTAGTATCATCTCAAAGTTCTCGGGACTCCCTAGAATCTCGGGGTGGCAAAAGGACAGGATCAAGTTCAGATGTTTTGGTTAATAATTTTTCCAAAACCGATAGCTTGGATGGTTTACACTCATTTATGCAGCTTTTGGATATTGCTGGCTCAGATGTTCCACCAGAGGTTTATGTTCTTCAAATTGAAGATGCGTCAATTAAGGAGAATAGGGAGAATGTAATAAACAGATCTAGTGATATGAATGATGGTGAGGAAACACTACAAACAGACACTACATGTACAAGATCTATCTTTGGTTTCACCTGCCGTCTGGGACTTCCAGAAATAGAATGCCTAAAAGAGTTCTTACGAGAAACCTACTTTTTCGGGAGTTCCAAGAATGAGAATGAGCAAATTATCAAGGATGAAGCAACAATAAGGATCTCTATAACAGACAGTACGATGACAGAGATTTGTGAAGAATTGGACGATCATTCAATCAAGAATAATCAACCATGCAACAGTTGTAGAGGAGGTGAAAACTCTGAAGACAAGCCTAGGGACGGTGAGATTGTACCTCAAGTAGCGTGTCAATGGGAAACCAGCAAAATACAGATAGGTGTGTACTTCTTAGAACTTTCAGGGGAAAAAGAAAGCACGGGCACAAGGGACATTTCAAAAGGCCCTGATCAAGAATCCTCGGATACACACCTTACTAAGCATGGTCTTCCGTTGACTGATGACTCAAACAAGATGAATATAACAAATTCGAAACGGAAGAGTAGAGGTGCTGGTAAGGATGCTGGTAAGGAGAAAAAAGAAGATTTTGAATGGGATAGCTTAAGAAGACAGGCAGAATCCAATGGACGGAAAAGAGTATGGACGTCAAACACAATGGACTCTGCCGACTGGGAAGTTGTCAGACATGCAGATGTTAAAGAAATTGCTGATGCCATCAAGGCACGAGGAATGAATAACGTACTTGCAAGAAGAATCAAGGTAATACACAACCCACTAGTGAAATTACCATTAGTTCCATGAAGAGGCTTCATATAATATCACGAGCCTTGCAATGTGCAGGATTTCCTCAATCGGCTTGTGGGTGAACATGGAAGTGTTGATCTAGAATGGCTCAGGGATGTCCTGCTTGACAAAGCCAAGTATGGTCTAAAACACTTGTGATTTTATTTGCAAGTTATGGCAGAATGCATAATTGACAAGTGTGGTTCTATAGAAGTCAAATGCTTATATCTTTTTTTCACTCAAAAGTAAGTTTCATGCGTTATGCCCAATAATTGCTATTATAAAGTATTATGAGGTAAGGCAATGTGAGTTTGCCAGTCAATATATAGATGGAACTAGTCAGTATATAGATGGAACTGTCCTTGATTCTTAGGTTCTCACGTCTAACTTGGGTTTTGTAGAGAGTATCTGCTAAGCATTAGAGGCTTAGGGCAAAAGAGCGTGGAGTGCGTGCAGCTTTTGACACCCCACCACCGTGCTTTCCCTATAAGTCAAAGGCATAACCAGATACATCCTCATTATTTTGACAGATATTGTCAGCTAGTGGCCATTGTGAACAGGTTGACAAAAATGTCGCGAGGGTAGCTGTGAGGCTTGGATGGGTACCACTACAGCCATTGCCGGAGTCACTTTAGTTGCATCTATTGGAACTATAAGTATCATTGAGGCACTTATTGACTGATTCAACAAACTAATCTTTGGGTTTGTGCAGCTATTTTTTCATAGATTCTATTCAACAATATTTATGGCCATGACTACGCAAGTTGAAACTTTTGGAACTGGAAGTATCATCCAACCACTGATTCGTCAAACTAATCTTTAGGTTTGTACAACTATCTTGACTTAAATTCTATACAACTATATCTATGACCCCATCACAGGCTCTTGGAAATCTTCATCTTGTGGACCAATCTCAAGTCTAAGCCTCTCGGTGGCATATCTGTCCACCTTGGCCATGTTATGCTCAATCCTTTCATAAGCACATGTGTTGCCAATTTGAGAAGCAACTTTCTTTTCTGCCCTAAGAACCTTTTCTGAGGTAATTGGGGCGAAATCAATAGGACTTTTCAACATTGACGTTGCATATTCAGTTGCATCTTCAGCGGAGGAGGGTAGCAAGTTCAGGTCACATGCGCGGCTTCCAACATTGGCAAACCCATCTGCATGACACGCCTTGCATAAGTTTCATATTGAGCAACCAAGATGCAATCTGACTAAGTTTTGGGAAGGTTTGACACAATATGTCCATAATTTGCACATTCAAATATTCTTCTCAAAGTCAGGATGCTTACCTCGGGCTTGAGCTTCCGTCACTCTTTTCTTCCTATTCCTCAGCCTCCTCTTCTCTGTTGCCTTTTCTTTTTGCCTCTCGAGCCGGTAGTATCTCTTCTCAGCTTTGGCCTCTCGTCTGTTCCTTTTTGTGTCCATTTTCCACTCATTTCTCATTGCAAGTGAAAGTGAGGGACATTGGACAGAAGAACTAGGCTGCTGCCTAGGGTGTGAATTGACCCTGTGTGAGTATGTAGTGTGCTGTTCACTAGGAGAGGGCAATGGTGCGACTTGAAAAAATTCTCCTGGACCTGGACCAATAAGGGGAAGTGAGAGAGTTGGAAACTGGAGGGAACTTTGGGTCTATACATGTAAAGGATAATGATAATTGAGACCAATAGGAGGAGCCTGAAAAGGTACATGGGAGTTCCGCTGCTGATAATTGAGACCAATAGGAGCCTGATAATTGAGAGCAATAGGAGGAGCTTGAAAAGGTAGAATATAAAGTGGTGGTGGTGAGAGGTTTGGTTGAGCAAAAGTTCACTATGCTTAAATTTTGCTTAAACCCTGGTTCGAGGCTCGTGCCTCGCTAAGGTAGTAGGACGTTTTTGGCCATGGTCATTTTCTGGACGGTGGATGTCCGGTGCCAAGACATCCTCATCCCCTCCGAACCTCTAAGCCTATGCTCTTGCGACCACCATTGTCATTGATCCCTATCAGACCATGAAGAGAATAAGCTTGAACTATCTGTAGACGGAGCAAAGTGGAGCAAATCGTGCTGCGGCTCCTCCACGGCCGCGAGACCCGGACTCGGCTCACCCAAATCCACGCTTGTGATGGGGTCGCCATCTTCAGCTGTTTCCACATTGATGGAGAATCACGACCCTCAGAAGGGAGACCTCCAGATCAGGAGCTTGAACAAAAAACAGGGGCTGAAGGTGGTGAAAGAGAAGAACTTGAAAAGGACTTACAAGTCTACAACTTCAAAGCCTTTTGATGGGGGAAGCCCTTGTTGCAGAAATCTTCCTTGAGTGTTTTGAAGTTGACAAAACGTTTTCATTAGTCTAGTCTGAAGACTTGAAGACTCTTTCATCAAAGTCTGAAGACCTCCGGACTGCTAGACTCAAGACTCAAAGTCTATCCTCATTGATAGTTTTTAGTCCGTCGAAGAAGACTTATCCAGAACTGGATGTTTCGTTAAGGATTTGACTTTATCGACTAGAGAAGATCTCTTGGCTGGATATAACATGTCAAAATCCATTATTCAAATCAAGAATGATTCAAGGATTGTGGATCCGTTGATTGGCGAAGTATACTTGGAAGGTTCTACTTATGGAAACCAAGATCCTGACTGTATGGGCGAGCATGATTGATGGGCTATCGTCATGTTCCTTAAATATCTCGAAGATCTTCCTAATTGATTCTGTCTAACGGGTAGATTGGAAGAATTCATTTGGTAAGTGCCAACGGGTATGATGGCATAAAGGAGTATATAAGGAAGACATTCTAGTTGTTTGAGTGTGTGCGCGATAGAAGAATTCCAAAGTCTGAAGCTATTTGTTCTTAGTCAATTCATTTATTGAGTGAAATCTTGTATGCAAAAGAGAGTCTATATCTTTGAGAAACCTTGAGGAAGTGTGGTAGAGTATCTACACTGTGGAATCAAGGGAGAGCTTTGCTGTAACAACTCTTTTATTCATAGTGAAATCCAGCCGGTGGGCTGTTAATGCGGAAGAGTGGACGTAGGCTTGGAATAAGCCGAACCATTATAATTTTTGTGTTCATTTTCTCTTCCTTACTTTTTTTTACTTTGATCATAATTCGTTTGATTAACAAAAGGCGAACTTCCTTTCTATTGTCTATTTAGTATTGCTCACTTATCACGAGAAACTATTTTTACACCTATTCACCCCATCTAGGTGCTTATACTAGCTATCTCAATTGGTATTAGAGCCTATGTACTCATTTAATTTGAAGTGTTTTACTTCAGAGTTAAAGATCCATGGCTAGTATGTTGGCTCCAGGGCTAGTAGAAGGGTAAAGCAATACCAGACCGCCTTATTTTGATGGAAAGGAATACAACATATGGAAAAACAAGATGAAGGCATTCCTAAGATCAAAGGATCCTCTAGAATGGGACGTTGTAGACAAATGAATCATTCCTAAAACTGCACCTGTCTCAGAGAGAGGAAAAGAAGCTGTTGAGTCTAGTGAAATGACTTCGGAAGAGATAACCAAGAGACAAGCTCTTGATGCAAAAGCAATTTATTCTTTATATTGCGTTTTGTCACCTACTGAATATAACATAATATCTTCTTGTGTTACAGCCAAAGAAGTTTGAGATAGATTACACATCACCTATGAAGGAACTGATCGAGTGAAAGAAACTAGAATCAACATTCTCCTCGCTCAATACGAAGCCTTCAAAATGAAATCAGGAGAATCTATTGCTGACATGTTTAGTCGTTTTACAGAAATTGTGAATGGTCGAAAATCAAGGTCAACCAATTTCTGATTCCATGAAAGTAAACAAGCTACTATGTGGACTCTCCAAGGATTGAAATCATATAAAGACCTCAATAAGGGAGACACAAAGAATTATGCCACTATCTGTCGATGGGTTGGTTAGGACTCTTCAGTCTTATGAAGTGGAGCGAATCAATGAAGATGAAGATCCTAAAGGTAAGAAATCCATTGCATTAAAATCTAATGATGATTCTGATGTCACAGATTTTGAATACGATATGGATGACGAAGAGCTTGCTCTCATGATAAGAATATTCAAAAAGCTGAACAAAAAAGGAAGAAGATTCAATCCAAAGAAACGGAGTTTTCAAAAGCAACAGAGTAAGTCTGTTGAGGATGATGAATTCAATAAAGATGTAGTCTGCTTTGAATGTAAAAAAAATGGACACATAAAACCTAATTGTCCCATTCTGAGAAAAAAAGAAAGGAAAAGCTAAGAAATATCGAAAGGCACTCAAAGCAGAAATTTGGAGTGATACAGAATGTGAAGAAAGTGATGATGATTATGCCAACATTTGTTTCATGGCACAATCAGACTTAGAATCAGACTCCGAGACAAACTCAGATTCAGGCAATGAAATCGAGGTAAGTAATTTGAAAATCCCTGCTAAAGTCTCTAGATACATTGATGAATTGTGTCTTAGTCTCAAAACTTCTCAGAAAAGGATTTTCGAACTTAAAAGAGAAAATTCTGCACTAAAACAACAAGAAAATGTTTTGAAAGAAAATGTCAAAAGTTTAGACAAAAGTGTTTCTACTTTGAAAGAAAATGAAGACAATCTTTCAAAAGAAAATGCATTTTTGAAAAATGACATCTCAAATATTTCTAAAAAAATTTCTGTAGGATATGAGAAACTGGAAAAAATTCTTTCTGCTCAAAGACCTTATTTTAATAAATCTGGTTTGGGAATGACTGTGGAAACCATTCCTCTAATTGATTTTCCTAAAGTAAAAGAAATAATTAAGCAAAGACCTACAAGATATGCTTACAAAAATCATTTCCAAATAATTTTTGTAAAACCAATAGGTCGCAATGCTCTTAAATGTTCCAAATGCAATAGCTCGGACCATTTTGAAAAAGAATGTCCTATGGTTTGGAAACTTGTTAAGAAAGTATGGGCAAAGACCGTATATTATACTAACACCAATGGACCCAAGAAAATATGGGTACCAAAGAAAGCTTGAGCCTCTTTTCTAAATGCAGTTTACTATCAAGAAAAATGTTAAATGGTATTTGGATAGTGGATGCTCAAGACATATGACAGGAGATTCAAATTACTTCATAAAGCTCGTTCAAGTAAATGGTGGAAAAGTTTCATTTGGAGGAAACAACAAATGAAGAATTGTGGGATTCGAAACTGTAAAGATTGGAAGCCTCACAATCAGTATTGTTTCCTTAGTGGAAGGACTCAACTACAATTTGCTTAGTATCAGTTAGTTGTGCAACACTGGTTTCAAAATCAACTTTTAAGAGGGAATATGTTCAGGAACCAGTAAAGATTCCACTCAGTCATTCATGGGTCGAAAACATGGAAATATCTATCTTTTGGATGTCAAACTAGATGAAACCCAATGTTTAATCTCAATACAAGACGAAGCAAACTTATGGCACAGAAAACTCGGGTACATCAACATGAAACAAATAGCCGAAATTTCAGCAAATAAGCTTGTTCAGAGACTACCCAATCTGTCATACCAAAAGACTGATCTATGCACACCATGCGTGTTGGGAAAACAGGTAAGAAACTTATTTAAACCAATAAACCAAGTTTCAACTAACCGTATACTGCAGCTTTTGCATATGGATCTCTTTGGACCAACTAGAACTCAGAGTATTGGAGGTATGAAATATTGCCTAGTAATTGAGGATGACTACTCACGATTCACTTGTGTATATTTCCTGGTAATTAAGTCTGAAACCTTTTCTTACTTTAAAAAGTTTGCTAAAAAGGTCCAAAATGAAAAAGGGGTATGTTATTTCAAGTATACGAACTGACCATGGAGGCGAATTTGAAAATCAAGACTTTATAAGATTTTGTGATGAATCTGGTCTTCAACATGTGTTCTCTTCTCCATATACTCCAGAGCAAAATGGAGTCGTGGAAAGAAAGAATAGATCATTTCAGGAAATGGCTAGAACTCTTTTAATTGAAAGTAACATCTCTTCACGTTTTTGGGCTGAAGTAGTTTTTACAGCATGTTATATCATTAATAGAGTTTTTCTAAGGCTTATTCGGAGAAAACCCCTATGAGTTATTCAAAGAAAAGAAGCCTATTGTTTCATATTTTCATGTGTTTGGATGTAAATGCTTTATATTGAAAAATGCAAATGATCGAGTTGGCAAGTTTGAAGAAAAATCATACGAAGGCATTTTCCTTGGATATTCAACCACAAGCAAGGCTTAAGAGTCTACAACAAGAAGACTCAATTTGTGGAGGAATCAATGAATGTTAAATTCCAAGATTCTACGCAAAATGAATCTATTCAGACTCATCTTGAAGAATCTGAACCTACTCTAGACTCTACAAAGTCTAAATCTTCAGAAGCAGCTCAGACTTCAAAAGACCAGCAACAAATGATTGTCGAAGATTCAAATGAAGAAAAAGATCAAAAATCTGACAAATCAGCCAGCAACTAAAAGCATAAGTCCAGTCATCCCAAAGATCTCATTATTGGCGACATTAATGAAGGAATTTGCACATGATCCAAAAGGCGAGAAGAGTCTAGTGTGTGGCTCTTATTTTTGAAATAGAACCCAAAAGCATAGAAGAAGCTTTATCTGATGAAAGCTGGATTGAAGCTATGCAAGAAAAACTCAGGCAATTCATTATTAATGATGTATGGGAATTGACTCCTAAACCGAAAGGTAAATCTATTATTGAAGCTAAATGGATTTTCATGAACAAGATGAACGGAAAATGAAATGTCGTAAGAAACAAAGCAAGACTTGTGGCCAAGGGATATATGCAAGAAGAAGGGATAGACTATGATGAGACTTACGCACCAGCAGCGAGGTTAGAAGTAATTAGATTATTACTTGATTTTGCTTGTTATAAGAATTTCAGGTTATTTCAAATGGATGTCAAAAGTGCTTTCCTGAATGGATTTATCCATGAGGAAGTCTATGTGGAACAACCACCTGGGTTTGAAGACCCAAGGAAACCAGACTCTGTATACGGACTGAAAAAGGCTTTATATGGTTTAAAGCAAGCACCTCGAGCTTGATACGATAGGCTGAGTAAGTTTTTAATTCAAAACGGCTTTGTCAAAGGTAAAGTAGACACTACACTGTTTATCAAAAGAGAAAGCAAAAGTTTTCAGCTTGTTCAAATATATGTCGATGATATTATTTTTGGATCTTTTAATGAAAGTCCGTGCAAGAGATTGTCTAAGTCTATGCATGATGGGTGAACTAAGCTTCTTTCTCGGGCTTCAAGTAAAACAACTGAAGGAATGAACTTTTATTCATTAAGAAAATTATGCTAATGATCTTGTCAAAAAGTTTGGACTGGAAAATTGCAAAAAGACTGATATACCAATGTCAAGTTCCTTGAAGATAGACAAAGATGAAGGAGGAAAAAAAGTTGACCAGAAGTTATACAGGGGTATCATTGGTTCACTTCTTTATCTTACTACTTCTAGACTTGGCATTTTGTTTAGTGTTTGCATTTGTGCCAGATTTCAAGCAGACTTTAAAGAATCTCATCTAAGTGTTGCAAAACGTATTATCAAATACATTGCATTAACTTCAGACTATGTTCTTTGGTATCCTAAAAAGGGAGACTTTACTCTTCTTGGATACTCAGATGCAGACCTAGCCAGATGCAGAGTGGATAGAAAGAGCACCTCGGGTACCTGTCAACTACTTGGAAGCAAGACAGTGTCTTGGTTTTCAAGGAAGCAAAGTACAGTAGCTCTTTCTATAGCAGAAGCAGAATATGTAGCTCTTGGGAGTTGTTGTTCACAAATTCTGTGGATAAAACAACAGCTAAGAGACTTTGGAATTGAAGATTCATGCACGGAGATTAAGTGTGACAACACCAGCGCAATCAATCTCACCAAGAATCCAATTCTTCACTCAAGAGCAAAACATATAAAGATTCGACATCACTTCATTAGAGATCATGTTCAAAATGGAGAAGTTTCGATTCAGTTTGTTAACTCAAAGAATCAACTAGCGGATATATTTGCAAAGCCTTTGGAGAAAAATCAATTTGAAGTTATTCGTTCCAGACTTAACATCTTGAGGTTTGAAGAAGTAAAAGTCTAGAGACTCTCAAACTCAGACAATCAAGATTTTTGACTGTAAGTTATTTTATTCTCTCTCAAATTAAATCTCGAAAATGTACGATCATCTATCCATAATTGATTTTTGCCATTTTTAATTTCCGTAATTATTGCAATCTTTTCTTTTCGAAAAATGAGTTATTTTTTAAATTGTCAGTTATCTAATTTTTTGAAAAAGGCAATTATTTTTAAAAGGCATCTTTGTACTTTCTTTTATAACGTTCCGTATGCCTCTCTTCGACTATCTTATTTACTGTCGGTTCCTCCTCGCTTTACTCTCAAAAACCCTAAGAAAGCACCGATCTTCCATTTATGTCTTCTTCTCTTGTTTAATCCTCGAAAAGTTGTCATCTTTTTTGGGAAAACAAGCTTGGAATCTCTCAAAGACTGTGAAAAATGTCTTTCCAAAGAAAGTCTTCAAGGATCGCGAACATGGGACCACAACAAATGCGTGAGGGGCCTACGCACTTTGATTTAACCGAAGAAGAAGAATCTCCTAATCAGCAACAGAGCCCTCAACATTCTCAATAGCGTCCATCTCCTCCCTCTAGACCTCAGGATGTTGTACATCGAGATGAGGAAGAAATAATTGAAGACGCAGAACCTGTAAGAATTCATAATCCCTCTTTTACCTACAAGCTTTATCGTGCTTTGAAGAGGGGTGGTCCTCCTTTAAACCACATTGATGAATTTCACAAAGGATATAGAAATGAAACTTTCTTTTTACGAACAATGGAACGTTTGGGAATTGCCCCAGTGGGATCGGCGGAAGAAGCCTTTGCTAATATCTCAAGTGATCCACGGGTTAGAGGATTTAATCAACCAGATGGGAATGATGATGACAAGTTGTATAGCCAGTTTAAACTGAGAATGGGTGTTGCGGTAAAAATTCGGAGCAAAAGGACAGACTTGTTTCGATCGGAGGAACACAAGCAACTGTACTCTAAGTTGCTGAAGCGTGGGGTAATAAACCCTAGAAGTGTGAATTTTGATTTTTTTGAAATGTCAATTTGCGAGAGAAATTCAGTTTTCTTCAACTTGAACAGTTTTGTTCTGAATCTATCAAAGCGTATGCTGAACTTACTGCTTATTTCTATTCGAATCTCAGTTTCTTGGATGCGAATAGATTCTCTTTTAGCGTTCGAGATCAGGATTATGTGGTTGACATGAATACATTGGCTGATGCGATTAGTGTGTCTATTGCTCGTGCAATGTTGGAGCTTGTTCAAGATAGAAGGACAGAGGGAAAGATTTCCTATATGAGAATGAATGTGACCAACGTTCTGCTTCACAAGATTGTAACTAATTTCCTCAGACCAAAATCTATTTCAAAGACCGATGTTTCAAACTCGGAGGCAAAGATGATGTTTGCCATCAATGCTGGGAAAAAAATTCTCTCTTCCACACACTATCATGTTCCACATATACAGGGCAGTGGTGAAGGACAAGGGTCAACTTCCTTATCCAGCTCTTGTGACCAAGTTATTCAGACATTTGAACGTTCAGCTCCCCGAATTCTTTGTGTTCGAACGTGCGATCAAATGGTGGTGGGACTGAAAATGGTCTCCAAAATGCGTCTAAAGGAACTCAACAAGGCGTTGGAGAAATTCAAGGAGAAAACTCCTGTCAAGACTCATCAAATCTCTTCGGCTGCAAAGAGAAAAGGGAAGGAGCCTATGGTTGCTTCATCCAAGAAAAGAAGAGCTCTCATCATTGAAGATGAAGAGGATGAGGATGATGTCATCATTTCTGCAATGGCATTGAAAAACTTTAGTCGTTCTGTTCCAAAATCAACGAAGAGACAAGAAAAAGACACGGATGACTGAACGTAGGACTCGGAGAAAGAGAAAATTTAGAGGCAGAGGAAAGACAAGCAGAGGAGGGAGAAGCAAAAGAAGGAGATGAAGAAGAGGAATGAATTGAATAAGAAGAAGAGGAGAGAGGAGATCAAGCGGAAGCAGAGCATGAGGAACACTCTTCTCCACATGAAGGCATGGAAACAGGGGGAGATCTTGAGAAAAGAGGAATGTCCTCATACCCTATTACCAGTGAAGGAGTAAGCCGCTCTCCAGCAGATCCAGAGGACATTTATGCGTCTCAATTTCCTGAGGAGGGACATGATGTTTCATTGCCTAATTTGCGTGACTATACTGATTTATCATCATCTGCCTTTACACTGTCTGATCGTGCAGAAGCCAGTACTCAGATTGATAATTCAGCAGATTTTCGCAGAATTCTTGATGTTCTCTAAGAGATGCGGGGTCAAAAATATGCTCTGGGATGCGAAGTACAGAACTTGCAGATTGCAGGTCAAGCTTCTTCAGTTTCTTTGAATGATCAAATCCAAGCTCTTGCTCTTTAGGTTCAAGCAAATGCTAAGGGTGAAGATATGACTCAATTGAAGGAGGAATTGAAAAAGCTGGAAGGCATTGTCCAGTCAATGGGAGATTTCCAGCTTGTTCGTGTTCCCAAGCAATCTTAAATTCCATTCTCTTTTCATCTCTACCTTTTTAATGATGACAAAAATGGGGAGAGATGTGGTGCAGATTTGATTTGAACTTTTAACTATTATGATGTTTTATTTTGACTTGACTTTTGTGTTTGACTGTTTGGATTTGGACTGGATTTGGGTTTGACTGTTTGAATGTTTGTTTATCTTAAGCACTATTGATATCTCATGGCTTTGCTTATTTAAAGAACTAATCTACCTTTTGTGGATGCAGATTCTAGTGTTATTAAGCCATTCATCTATGTGAGATTTCCATATTTGCTTGAGTAATGTTTTGCAGGTCAAAGATATCCAAATCTGCGAGGAAAGTTTTGTCACCATCAAAAAGGGGAGATTGTTGGAGAAATCTTCCTTAAGTGTTTTGAAGCTGACAAAACGTTTCCATTAGTCTAGTCTAAAGACTTGAAGACTCTTTCATCAAAGTCTGAAGACCTTCGGACTGCCAGACTCAAGACTCAAAGTCTATCCTCATTGACAGTTTTTAGTTCGTCGAAGAAGACTTATCCAGAACTGGATGTTTCGTTAAAGATTTGACTTTATCGACTGGAGAAGATCTCTTGGCTGGATATAGCATGTTGGAATCCATTATTCAAATCAAGAATGATTCAAGGATTCTGGATCCGTTGATTGGCGAAGTATACTTGGAAGGTTCTACTTATGGAAACCAAGATCCTGATTGTATAGGCGAGCAGGATTGATGGGCTATCGTCATGTTCCTTAAATAGCTCGAAGATCTTCCTAATTGATTCTGTCCAACGGGTAGATTGGAAGAATTCATTTGGTAAGTGCCAACAAGTATGATGGCATAAATGAGTATATAAGGAAGACGTTCCAGTTGTTTGAGTGTGTGCGCGATAGAAGAATTCCAAAGTCTGAAGCTCTTTGTTCTTAGTCAATTCATTTGTTGAGCGAAATCTTGTACGCAAAAGGGAGTCTATATCTTTGAGAAACCTTGAGGAAGTGTGCTAAAGTATCTACACTGTGGAATCAAGGGAGAGCTTTGCTGTAACAACTCTTTTATTCATAGTGAAATCTAGCCGGTGGGCTGTCAGTGCGGAAGAGTGGACGTAGGCTTGGAATAAGCTGAACCACTATAAAATTTATGTGTTCATCTTCTCTTCCTTACTCTCTTTTACTTTGATCATAATTCGTTTTGTTAACAAAAGGCGAACTTCCTTTCTATTGTCTATTTAGTATTGCTCACTTATCACGAGAAACTATTTTTACACCTATTTACCCCCCTAGGTGCTTATACTAGCTATCTCAGCCCCTAGTTAAAAGAAAATATGTGAGGAGATAAAGGAGTTAAGATACCACCAGCTTTATCCAGAGAAGGGGCTGAGGACTCCTCGGTGGATCTAAAAGTTTACCAACTGCCCAAGAAGTCTTGCAGGAAGGCCTTGAACTTTGACATCGAAGACATCGAAGAATAGCCCAGACTCTCTCTTTCTCTTGTTACTTTGGCTGATGCATTGTAGTTGCATGGACTACTTATCATGCACAATAACCGAAGTCCTTTCGACAGATTATCAGGTACCTAAGCGAAAAGTGACCAAGCCTCTCGGTTTTGCTGGTCCAACCGTGTTGAGAGACCTTAATGTATAAATTAATCAATTTCTTCTTTTCTCGTAGGGACTCAAACAAAGTTATTGTGGAGACAGATGGCCTCTCTACATGTGATCAAACAATTGGAGCACCTAGATATCAACAAAGACTGATGTAAGTCAAAATGCACACGATGCACTTGTTCCTTGTTCACTATATGGGGAAAGGAAGCATTGTGCCTGTCGATAATTCATTTGGTCCAATGAAGAAGCCAGTGCCCATCGACAATTCATTTGCTCCAATGAAGAAGCCAAGCCCACGGCCAACAGTTGACTTTGATGAAGAAACCAGCCAAATGTGCTAGCTTATTTCCAGTGAATGTATTGATGGAATAGATGAAGAAAAGGCAAGATGGTGGGATGAAGAAGGGAGAGTCTTCCAAGGGCGTGTAGACTTATTTATTGCCCGTATGCATCTTGTACAAGGTATGTTACTATATTCAGGCTTTGTGCCTCTCAAAACCAAAACCAATCCGCAATCCAGTCCAGTGCACCTACTACCAAATTGAGATAAGCTGATTAAGTTTTTCCTGATCACAGCCAACTAATCTATTTCCCCAACTGCCTCTTGAGAGAGAGATAGAGAGAACACTATACTATTCACGTCAGAGCAAGCTTGTAACCCCTGCTGGCTCCCCTCATTGCATGTTGACCTTGGTAATGCCATCAACATGGACAAGGACTATGACTTGCTAAACTGCAAAAGCGCCAAGAGATAGATTTAATGACCTTTAACTAATGACAATACATTTCCCATCATTTGCTAAGTGACACTAAGTGGGAGAATTGAGATGATATCTCGGGAAATTGTAAAACCTTTTATAGAGCTGTTAAAGCAGAGTGCTGATTGTAGAAATCACAAGTACAAATACAAACAAACTGTACCTATGAAATGGAGTCATCTACCGGATCAATCGGCCCATTTGAGATTAGCGGCTTTCGATGCCTTGTGAAGGACTCGCGAAGCATTGATCCCTCAAAATCTTTCCAAGTCCTTCATATCCAAATGTCTCTTCCAGAGAATCTAGGTCTATATAGGTTTCGTATCTACTTAATGTTTATTAGGCCATCAATAAAGGACACACAAGAAGATTGAGACATGACAGAATACTGAGTCATGATAATTCCCAGTAGGATGGCTGACATAGTGATGACCTCTATCATGATTGGAAGAAGTTTAGAAGATGCACAATCAACTCTGGCAACTCTGGAACGTCAACCATCCTCATCCTCATCCTCGGTTTAAAAATGGATATATGAAGAATGACACGAGCTCTCATGACATATTGACTAGAGAACAAAGTTCCTCTACTCCCGGTTGGACTTTCTAGACCAAGGCAAATAGTGCATACTACTTCGTAGGTATAGACATATATAGACATCTTGTTCTATTAGCATCTTCCATGCAATCATGTGCATGCTAAAAGGGCAACTACCGACTGGGCTTACAAGGAAGTTGCAATTTTTTGCAGGATTTGTTTGTGTGAGGGTATCTCGACAGAAAACACGGGCACCCCGTCCATTGTTGGCCGAGCTGCACCTTCGGGCTAGTAAACTACCTAAGACCAAAGGTAATGTTGGACGCAGGCAAGACCAAATCAATAACCATGTTAGGCGAAGCATTTGAGGAACGGTCTGGGATGGGGCTTCTGCTCTTGGAAGACCAGCAAGTCACAGGCCTTCCGGTCAAAGGGAGAGCGATACAGTTGACTGGAAGCTGAAGATATTGCTTCCCGCAATGAGTGACTAATCTTCCCTTGTTTCATTCAATGGGTAGGTTATCAAGCTACTTTGATTAAATCAAAACACAATCAGGCATCAACACTTTTATGGAGGTTATTTTTACTGATATGATTATTGGAGTGCCTTGGTGAATCGTTGATTTTCGCTGAACACTAAATGGTGGTGGTGGTGCTTGCTTTCAGGATTTTAGAATATACGATGGGAGTGTTGATACCTAATTTTGGAAAAATAAAATTGCATTTTGAACAAATAAAAAGAAAAAAAAATGAAAATGGGGGAAATTGATTTGATTGAATTATGCAAGGAAATATAGAATTCTGATGGATGTCCGGATTTTGTTAATGCAGTAACAATTTTGAAATCAAGTGAAAAACGGACAATAATTGAGTTGATTGCCAAATCATACAAATTTGATTTAATGTGACAAAAAATGATAACTCAGGAAATGTCATGTAAAGAGACTGTTTCAAATCACTATAAAAGAGAGGCTCATTTTCTTGACAAGGGGGCGTTTTCGAAAAATTTTGAGAGCGAATTCAAAGAGAGATTTTCGAAAAAAAAAAAAATCAGAGCAAAAGTGAGGAAGTTTTCTCCTTCATTTCTTTTGAGTTCAATTTTCTTTGGAGGGATCAGGTCAAAGGGCTATTTGCCCCTTTTTACTGAAGAAAAGTACAAAAGTCAGCGGGGAATACGTGCGAGTAGACGTGAGGTGAGAGAGAGAAACCAAAAAAGGAAAAAAAGAAAGAGACGTGCACTGTGCTTCTTCTTCGAGGGTTCCTTCTCCGCAAAGTCGCACGACGTCCCGCCGCTCGCCTCCGCCCTCTGTTCGAGCATCTGCAACACTCGCCTGCCGATCACAGCACCTCTGCCTACGACTCCGCTGATGCCTCGTTGCTCCGCACCAGCAGCACGGAATGCCAGGCGCCTCGACGACCACGCGCTGGCCTTTCGCCTGCCGCCGGAGCCTCTCCCACTGGTGACTCCTGCTGCCTGAGTCGACGCCCATCGCCGCACCTCTGCACCTGCGACCCGCCACTGCTGCTCCGCCGGACTCGCCCGCGTCTGCAGCTCCATCGCCGCACCTCCGACGCCCGCTGCTGCTTCCCCCCCGCGCTCGCGTTACGCCTCTTCCACCTGCACTGCGCTTGCGCCGCTCCGCCGGACTCGCCACCCTTGCACCGCCGGTCCTCTCGCGCCATCGCGCTGCCGCTCGCCAGAGTCCCGACGCCTGCCACTATCCGTCTGGTACCCCACCAACGCTGCTGCAAGTCTCTACCTTTAGGTAGTTTATTTTTTATTTTTAGTTTTATTTTTGTTTCTTTCTTTTGCCTATTTTATGTTATTTTATTGTGTTTTAAATTCTGTTATTATCGTTTAAGTTAGAATATGGTTTGTCAATGTTAATATTTGTGCATTTTGTAGGCATTATCCGTAGGGATTTTGTCCGGAATTATTGTAATTATTAATTTGATCCGAGAGACATCAGATTATTTTTTTTTTAATTATACTAATTTTTGGGCTTTATGGTAGAATTTCAATTGTTAAATCATTATAATTATTAATTTGGTCCGTAAGACTTCGAACCAGATTTTTAATTATCTTGAGCTCTTTGTCGTGATAATTAGGGTTAGGATAATCGTTAATTTGACTCGTGTGAGACAATAAATTATTTTTTCGATTATTCTAATCCTTTATTTTGTTGATAATTTAGATTTAATAATTACTTATCTTTTAAAAAAAACTAAAAAATCAGAAAATAACAAAAAAATCAAAATTCTGCATGAGCATGTAGGTTTAGTAAATTAGAATTTTCTTAGGATTACATTTTTAGGGTTGCATTTTTAAAAATAAGTTAGGTTGGACCTAAATTAATTTTGTAGATAATGTTTGCACATTTTAATTATCTCATTTTTCAAAAAATAGTTTTCTAAGATAGGATAGGGTTTATGTCAAATTAATTCCTAGAATAAATTAGAAAATTATCCCTTTTTAGATAGTTTAATTATGGTTTTTATTAATTCTAAATTTCAATAAAAAATACAAAATACTAGGTGCATGTTGACTAGTTTGCATAATAGGATTATTTAATCAGAATTTGTTCATTAGTGAAGTTAGGTCATGAGTTGCATAATAACTAGTTTGCATAATAGGCCAATTTAATTAGAATTTGCATATTAATAAGATTAAGTTAGATAGTTAAAATGCATGTTTTATAAAAAATTCTAATTTCAAGAAAATTCAAAAAAATTGATTGCTTGCTTTGTGTAATGCAATTTATTTATTTTATTTTATTTGAACGATTGAGCATTTGTGTGATCACCCCATTGCATGATAGTAATTCAGGTTAAAATAAATTCAAGTTGCTTGCAAAAATTTTTTTTTTTGAAAATTAAAAAAGAAATGGTACCGAAAGGTCATTAGAGCAATCTAATGTAACCAAGTCCCCATACCCTTAATCTCTGGTTCGTAAGAGTAAAATAATTCTCCCATTATTTACTTAGGTGTCTAATCGACCTACCATAAACCGATTAGTGGCGATTCCTTGATAAAATCTATCTGCACGTTAAGAACTTAAACTTTAAGTCGCGAATTAGTATGGGCTTGGGAGAGCCTGAGCTAAGTTTAAAGACTTAGTAGTCAATTAACCTAGTTTTAAGTAGTGCACCCGAAATTTAGGTCGCGACAGGGAGCATATTTTGAGACCATGCCTAGACATCGACACACCTGTTAAGGTATGAGCTCTGATTTTTTACATGGTACAGCTTTAGCATATATAGAAACATTTTACTCCTTTGCCTGAAGTATCACTCGCCTTCTGGGTGAAAATACTTGATGTAGAAGGCTCCTTGTTTAAATTTTTTTGTGGAATCCGCCAGCTTGGCATTTAGAGTTGTGTCAAGAGAGCTTTCATTGTTGCACTTTCACTTTCTTCGGCGAGGCTTATGCAATTATTTAGTTGAATGGGATAGGACTAGCAGTTTATAGATAATTTTGGTGGATAGATGTGAAGAACTTCAATCTCAGCATGTCCTTGAATGGTCCACTATGAGGTTCACTGCTAGAGTTTGTCTTTGGGTGAATCAGATTAGGAATGGTAGAATATGATGTTTAGCTTATCCAAAGAAAAGAATGCGATTTTGAACTACCAATTGGTATGTGTGGTGAGATAATGGGACCTGAGTGGGACATTGCTAATTAAAGATATTGCTGTCTTCTTCTTCTTTAATGATATGCAAGAACGTTTTGTCTATCTAGTTTTGTCTATCTAGTTGTATGCTTTAATTATAGGTAGCAACTTGGAGCACAACTTGGAGCAGGCATAGTGCTGTTTGGAGAGCACATGTTGAGTGTCGCCGGAGGAGGAGACGTCCGCTGGACAGGGCGGGACCGGCCAAAGAGAAAATCTAAGAATCCTACCAATTCCCAAATTGGTAGTTTCCAAACGCCGTTGTTCCCCAAACCCGGTTCCCAGCCGCCCCCTTAAACAAGACTATCCTCTGCCTCAAAACCCGGTTTCCGACCAGTATTTGCGCAAAAAAAAAAAAAAAAAAAAACCAAGGAGGACAAATTTTACACTACTTGAGCAAGCATCATTTCCGCAAGCTTCAAGCTTCTCACTCTGTTCTATGTGGGACTCGGGGGCAGAGAGAGAGGGAGAGGGAGTGGGGGTGGGACTGGGAGCGAGTGGCTGTCCAACGTCGAGTTGGTCTCTGTAAATAGACAAACGAAAATACCCTCTTTCGGTTTCTTGGCCGAATTTCTTTTGGTGGCACAGCAGCATTTGTACCAAATATTAAAAGTAAGTACGTTTTTAAAGAAGTAATTTAAAGTTATAAACTATTCAAAGTCCGAATGAACAAGACTTCATTAGCGAATAGGAAGAATTCATCATGTTAATGTGGTTGGACTCATTGCTTTGAAGGCTCCAAATGAGCTCTTGTCTATGATTTCATGCACAATTGACCTTTGGATAAGCATATTTTTTCATGAGAACAAGAGACTTCTCTTGATTGCAACGAAACGTATGATATTGCTTTTGGAGTAGTAAAACAGATTGAATATTTTCATTGACAATGTGACGTGTAAATCTATATTTTGATATTAAGCCTTACAACATTTTTCTCGACAGAGTTTCATCCAAAAAGTTTCTGACTTTGGGCGCGTGATATTATATCCCATGGAGTACAGCAGTATGTTTCTAATTGCTATGAGAAGAACCTTTGGATACATGGCTCTAAATTTAAAGAACATTTGGGGCGTTTCTTACAAAGCCGATGTCGATAGCTCCAGACCAGCTCCAGAGTCCCTTGGGGTGCGCATGGTACAATTTCTCAATTTCTATTCCTCGGACGAGTTTCTGAGCAAAGAAACCCGTTTGATAACGACTCAAAATTTCTATTTATGAAACAGAAATCCGTTTGATAACAAAAAAAAAAAATTATATTTCTATGAATCATGTTGTCCCCATCCTTTTATCTCACTCTTCTTGGTGCTTGTGATGGTAATTTAATTTGATAAAAGTTGGTAAATCACTTTAATTTATATTGGTAATTCGATAGAGTAGTTAAGAACTTCAAAACATTAGCAATTTATGTAAATAAAATCTAGTAATTAGTATAAAAAATGCTAATGTGCAAACTATAAAAGATTTGGTAGTTTCAAATGCTAATATGCAAATAGTTAATGTATTTATTCTCCTTATTCAAGATTCGGGTTTAAGTCGCTACATTTTTTTGCATTCTTTTGAGACCACGAAGTGATTTTATGGTAGGTACTAGTTGACATGGAGGTAGGCGCAATTTGTGAGAGATTCGAAATTGATAAAATGGAAATTGTGCTAGAAATAGAAATTGATTAGATAACAACATAGAAAATCCTCAAATACAAAATAATAGTCGAAATAACACTAACGCATTACAAAAGTTGAAAATACAATTTCATGGAATTTCTGGCATATTATTATCCCTTGCCATTTTATTGGCAATGGTTTTCCTAAGCATATTTATTTGGTTTCCCTCCTCGGTCAACTGAATGTTTGCAAGGTCATCTTGCGTAGGTTCAGCCACGTACATCGGATCTCCATATAGGGAAAAGTTCCTATCCATCTTGTCTTGATCACGGATGTAATTATGGATGGCACAACATGCAATTACGATATGTGCTTGCTTTCGAAGTGCAAATGAGGCATGTGCCTCAAAATGAAAAAGCGATTCTTCAATGCTCTAAATGATCTTTCAATGACATTCCTTAAAGAAGAATGCCTATAATTGAACAATTCTCTTGCAGTTGTTGGCCGTCTCGCTCTGCCCCTATACTCATTTAAATGATACCGGTCACCTCTAAAAGGAGTTAAAAATCCCGGAGTAGCTGCATAACCAGAATCCATGACATAGTATTTGCCTACAATAATGTATTTATACATTGGTCATAATTTGTAACTATAAATATGATCATAAAGAAAATTACTCCTTAAAGGACAAACAAATACCTGGTGGCGGCCGAGGAAATTCCAAGTGAGGAGTCTCCAGTGCTGCTGCAAGCACTCGACAATCGTTGGCAGAGCCTTCCCAACCAGCATATACAAAAGTAAATTTCATATCAAACGAACAAACGCACAGCACATTCTGAGTGGTGGTGCTTTTCCTACCTCTAAATGGGATTTGCTTCGACACAGGTACAGAAGCATGAATGTGGGTGCCATCAATAGCGCCTATACAGTCCTGTCATTTTATCAAAGACTAGTGTTATACAAAATTATCAACTAAATAAAATTAATGGTGTAAAGGAATATATGAGAATTCTACCTTGAAGTAACGTTTATGCTTAGGATCCATAAGAATCTCTTGTGGAACAACATCAAAGGAAGGTGGTATGATAATCTCTTTTGCCAATTTGAGAACTGCTTGCAATACTTTAGTGAAGTATTTGCTTATAATTTGTCCCCAATGCTGGAATCTCTCACATAAATCTCTATTTGAGTTCTTGTGACAAATCATAGATAAGAAAATCCCGATTTGTTCATCTACCCCAATATATCGAGTATCTTCCAACCAACCTTTTTCCTTCATTAGACCACAAAGGTTGAGAAAGACATGTCTCTCCATTCTAAAAGCTTCATATACTCTATCGGAATGCCCATGAAGAACCTCCCTTATCCATTGCGCTCCTGATAATGAGCTATCCCTAATAGGTTCTTTCGTGTGCATAGACATATCCACTGCAACAGTGGCCAACCATGCTATCAGTATATCAAGATCAAAATCATCAAAATCCTGTCCAATTGATTCAACTAATGCTACTTGCTCATTAGACATGCTACTTTCACCATCATCCATATTACCTATATCATCACACAAAATAAGAATATAAACCCATTAGATAAGGATTCCAATATTAATCAACAATAGCAATAATGTGATCATAAGTGCAACATAAAAACATAAACAAACAAAGTCTCAAATACATAAGTCATGGAATGAAATTAAACAAAATAGAAATCTATAACACGTTTCTTAACAACTACTCAAGAGATTCAATAAGTCCACGCCTCCTTTCAGGTAGAGCAACCATGAAAGCCTCTCTCCAAGTGGCATTAAGGCGTGCCTGATTCACAGCCTTATTGTAAAGATTTTGCTCCAAATCAGACATGCCATTTAGAACGGCGACCACAAATGCTATGGAGTAGGGGTCTACAGGAGGTGGGGCTACAGGAGGTGGGGCCTCTGAGGTTATGGAGTCACTTGTTGATTTGGCAGTCCTTAATTTGATCATTTCTTGAATGGCTTTCATGGTGACACCGAGTTCATGGTTGTTACTCTTTCTTCTCCTCTTGGAATTTGGGGTCCTATTCAACTTGTGTTTCTCACGAACTGAGGTGGGAGTCGCGTTAGATGGAAGGACTCCCGTATCAACATCGTTTTCATTAGATTCCTCCGCATCACCTATGGTAGCACCACCACCATTGTCGCCACTAACACCATTGTCTTCTTCATCCGACACCACATACTCTTGTGCATTTTCTTCTGCATTTCCTGCTGTATACGCCCCAGTAGCGTATGTATCACCAAACACAATACAAAGGTCTGGATACTGAGGAAACCCCTCATTCTTGAATTTAGCCCATTCAATATTATCCTGCAAATTTCATTGAAATGACATACATGAACAATATAATTGAAGCCTCAATAAGAAAAAATGGACCCAAGTAAAGTGATATCTTGATGTGAGAATCCCATACACTTGAATCCTCCACAGTAACTGTTTTGTTGACATTATCCCATCCAAATCCAGTTTGTGAAAGAAGCTTCTTAAAACTACTATATTGCTTCTTTAGTTTGTTTACCTTATTTTTCAATTGAATTACATTATAGTGAAGTTCTATTTGTTTATTGAACTCGGCATGTATGTTATTCCACCCTACTTTGTTGTAGGTGCAGGTTGAGCGATTTCCCTTTTTCACCTCTTCCACCAACAAACTTATAAGCACATTGGTCAAAGACTCAGTCCACTTTGCTATAAATGCTTCTTTGTGGGGTGCCATTTAACCTTAACTGAATTAGTATTCAATGAAAGCGATCAGATGATGCACCAATTCAAGAACAAAAGCTTGTGATTAACAAGCACATCATGTAGGATAAGCTGAAATTAGAAGTTAAAGAATAACAAATAACAAGAAAAACAGTTACATAAGATTAATAGAAGCTAAATGGTGATCTAAGGATGTCACAAGAACAATCACATGGTCCTTTGTATGATTTGAGGATGTCAAGATATCTTATAGGTGACCTGAATTTTTTGTTTCAGGCAGGATAAATTGAAACTTCTGCCATCACTAGAGGAAGCATCTCAATCAAAGAGCTCCAAAAATAGTTTCAATGAAGCAAGTGTCATTCTTTATGATGTGGGTGCCAAAGTCTAAACTTGCATGCAGGATGCAGGATAAGAAACTGAACATTTTGTCACAAGAACAATCACATTGGTATATATCATCAAGCTGATGAAAAAGGAAAGCAAAAGCATATAAAGTCTTAAATATCATTCTAGTGCAAATCCGTATGTCACAAGAACAATCACTGGTCTAACAACTCCATGCGTCTTTATGCACGCTAAGCAAGGTTTCGATTCTTTTTGTGAAAAAGCTTCGATATCCAACACAAGTCAAGGGCCAAAAAATTACGAGAACTCGAGATGCAGCCATGAACCACCATCTACTCCGCCACAATCAACCATCACAGCTATTTCAGAAACTATCCTAGGAATTCCAGCAGCGGGAATCCCCCCTTCCTCACGCATAAGGGCTCCATATTTCCAACGGCTCCCAAGAAACCTCCCAAAATCCCGCCTTGATCACCTACCACAATCCGTCCACACAAATCCAGCACTCCCTACCTCTTATTCCACGAAACCGCCCAATCCAGAACGACCAGCCTAGCTCCCCTCGCCAAAAAATGCCCGTGGACAAACGCGGGCGAGCCCCGGAACTAAGCACTCCCCAGTAATCACAGTAACTCCGCAAGCCAAAACTCAAGGAACAAGTTAAATTTTGAGACAAGGGTTGAAGCCAAGTACCCCCAAAACCAAACAAATGAACAAGAACAGAGACAACACATTGATTTTGCACAGAAACAGCTCAGACTCGCAACACAAATTGCAGAGCACAAGCACAAAACAACCAAGAAAGAGGCGAAAAGGGAAGGATCGATCGAACCTCGTGAGGAATCGAAAGCGAAATCGGCAATGGCGGCGGATCCGGAATCGAGAGCGGAAGGGGACGCGGACGAAGATGGCGACGATTGGAGGTGGGCGCGGCGACCAGAGTTGGGCGATAGCGGACCGGAGATGAGAGAGGGCGACGGAGATGGGCGATAGTGACGGCTGCGGGCGACGGCGACCGGAGCGCGACCAGGGACGCGGACGGACGAGGCGGGTCGGACGCGAGGGCGAGGGCGAGATGAGCGGCGACGGCGACTGGAGATGAGAGAGGGCGACGGAGATGGGCGATGGCAACGGCTGCGAGTTCGTTTCTCCACGACGGCTACCGGGCGACGGCGACCGGAGCGCGCGGGGACGCGGACGGATGAGGCGGGTCGGACGGCGAGGGCGAGGGCGAGATGAGCGGCGACGGCGACCGGAGATGAGAGAGGGCGACGGAGATGGGCGACGGCGGCGGCTACCGGAGTTCGTTTCTCCACGACGGCTGCGGGCGACGGCGACCGGAGCACGACCGGGGACGCGGACGGACGAGGCGGGTCGGACGACGAGGGCGAGGGCGAGATGAGCGGCGACGACGAGGATGAACAACTCGGGGAGTCGATAGGGTTTTCGGTTTTTGAGGAGAAGGAATGGGAAAGCTTTGTGGTAGTGAGGGAGAGAGAGTCGACGTTTGCTGAAGAAGAGGGGGGTGGATAGAAAAACAATTTCTATTTCTACTTGAGGAAATAGAGAAGCTAAAATTTTTAGCTTCGATTTCTCACCCAAAACAATTTCTGAAACAGATTTCTATTCGGGAAGAGAAATCAATTTGCGTTACCAAACGGATTGTTCCAAACCTGTTCCGAGCAGAAATTGAGAAATTGAGAAACAGAAATTTTACCATGCGCAGCCTTGTTCTTCTCCTGTTGAATTCGATCTTTTGTCGACAAAAAAAAAAAAAGAAAAAGAAAATTCTGATCTTTTCTAATCTAATGCTCCTCGTCGCGCACGTCCGCCCGGCCCAAGGGCAATAACATTTTAGATGACCGGCTTTTGACTTTTCAGCCGTCCATTCCCAAACTGTTCCGTCTCTCATACGTCCCATCGATGTAGGTTGCTAAACCCCAAATCACGCACATCCACACATCCACACGATTATTGTCGTCGGGGGAATTTTATCCCCCTCTTATGATAAATACCTCGTTATTATTGCAAGAAAGAAACAGAGCAACCAAAATCATTCCTCTCATTTTTATCTTTCTTCTACAGCTCAATACGAAAACACTCAGATTTTGCTTAGTTGATGCGTGCTCCCTCCAATCGCATAAGCCATGCACAAAGATCAACAACTCCTCCTCCTCCTCTTCCTCCTCCTACCTCAGTCTTTTAGTATCCCTATTGAAAATAATCGATGCACCACCTCTTGTGGCGAGATCGCCAACATAAGCTACCCGTTTCGGTTGAAGGGCGACGAGGAGGTCTGTGGCGACCTTAATTATGAGCTAGCCTGCGTAAATAATCGAACTGTTCTTGATTTGTACTCGAGCCAATACCATGTAAGTTCCATTGACTATACCAACTACACAATTAGGGTTGTTGATGTTGAGCTGCAAAAGGGCAATTGCTCGTCTCTTCCTCTCCGCTCTTTGTCATGCAGCAGCTTCTTGAACGACAAGTCAAATCTGTATAAATGCGGGGGATACCGGTACAATGATAGAGAGTTATCCAAGACGGTTTCAATTGTGAATTGCACGAAGGCCGTTGCTTCTCAGCTATACATCGATGCTTCATCATGCCTCGATGGGGTCGAATTTTCAAAATTTTCCAGTACAAGAAGGCAATTATATGCCATGGTCGATGCTAATGTCTCGAATATGGAAAGTCGGTGCACTATAGAGCATATGGCAATGATACCAGGGTGGGCTGATGGAGACAATCTTCGTTCCTATGCGCAAATCCATGATCTAATGGTTTATGGGTTTGAGCTTTCATGGCTTCCGATTGCCTCGTAAGAAGTATTGCAGACATTATTTCGTGTGCGACATCAATGACAAGCACCAAATTCAGTGTAGTGCCAAGAACGGTAACAACTTTTGAGTTTGTTCAATTTCTTATAAAGAATAGCAAGGGTGCCATAACTTTTATACAATACTTGTTTAAGTGTCATAACTTTTCTTTTTTGTTCACTTAAGTGTCACATTAAAGTAAAATCGATCATTTGAATATTGTTTTTGACAAATCATCCTACGTATTTTTTTTTAATTAATTTTGCATTTCGATGTGGATTCTTTTTATCTTTGATTTTTTTATTATTAATTGTCCAAATCAACGACAGTGATGTCACATACAATGATCGGCATTTACATCGAATTTTCCGCTAAAGCAAATCACCGATGACTCTTAAGTGATCGAATTTAAATTTGTGGCACTCAAGTGAACAAAAAAAAATATTAAGTGAATGTTATATGAAAATTATGACATTTTTAATGTACTTATCCCAAAATATTATTAGGATATATTTGGTCAAAGACATGTGAAATTTCACTAAATGTGAAATAGGGCTCAGTCATCTATAAGATCATGTAGTTAGTTCAATGTTGTTGTGGTATTTTATAAGTATGACAACGAATGCATTTTTATTCATTTGTTAATTTAAGTAATTAGAATTCTGCCAGTATATCTTAGTTGATTGAACTTGATATACTCACTGTTTGATTATGATCTAAGTAAACACGTTCTATCTTTTTTGCAGATATCGTCTTTTACCTCACCTACATTGTCGAGTTTATTGAAGTGATCTCGATCTCTAATATCGGTTAACATCAATACAATCTTCATTGTGAAATCAAGTTAGTGTTCCTAAATACAAACATTCAACACACGCACGAATTGGTTATTCATATAACAATAAATACATTATTTATTCAATTGTTTATCTATTTAGTTCAAATTCTGCCCACAAATCTTAGTGGACTGAACCTATATACACATGGCTTGATTATGGTCTAAATATATGTCTTTTAAATGTTAGTCACGTTTCATTCGTTACAAACTCAGTCTCCAATGGGGAACAGGAATCTACTACCTTGATATGGTGGTGTTCTCTCTCTTGGGCATCGGTAACATTACTATAGTCGTCTCATTGTTAAATTGACTTTGAATTTCTAAATGCAAACATTTAACACATTCACAAATTGACTATAAAAAAATACAGTGCTTCAATGCATGGTTGTGAAATTCATCTTGGGGGCCCCATGCATGATGACGTTACTAATACGCAAATGGAGGAGAAGACACTTAGCAATGGATCAAAATGTTGAAGAATTTTTGCAATCTAACAATAACTTCTTGCCGATAAGGTATTCTTACTCGAACATCAAGAAAATCACGAGTGGCTTTAAGGATAAACTAGGAGAGGGAGGGTACGGGACCGTGTTCAAAGGAAGACTCCGGAGCGGCCGTGAGGTTGCAGTCAAGATTCTAAAGAAGGGAAAAACGAATGGGCAGGACTTCATCAGTGAAGTGGCTATCATTGGCAGAATTCATCATGTTAATGTTGTTGGAATCATTGGTTATTGCTTTGAGGGCTCTAAACAAGCTCTTGTCTACGATTTCATGCACAATGGATCTTTGGATAAGCACATTTTCTCACGAGGACAAGGGATTTCTCTTGAATGCAAGGAAGTGTATGAGATTGCTCTCGGAGTGGCTAGAGGGATTGAATATCTTCATCGAGGATGCAATATCCAAATTTTACACTTTGATATTAAGCCTCATAACATTCTTCTAGATAGGGATTTCACCCCAAAAGTTTCTGACTTTGGGCTTGCAAGATTGTATCCCACGGATTACAACACCGTATCTCTGACTGCCGCAAGAGGAACCTTAGGGTACATGGCTCCGGAGCTCGTCTTCAAGAACCTTGGAGGCGTCTCTTACAAAGCCGATGTCTATAGTTTTGGAAAATTGTTGATGGAAATGGCCACTAGAAGGAAGAACGAGGACAAGGTTACAGGGTGTTCGAGTCACACTTACTTTCCTTTATGGGTTCATGACCAACTTAGTAAAGAATTGGAAATTCCAGCGGAAGTTAGTGAGGACGAGAGGAAAATAATAAAGAAAATGATAACAGCTGCTCTTTGGTGCATACAATGGAATCCTAACGATCGCCCTTCAATGCGCAAAGTCTTGGAAATGCTCGAAGGAGAAGTAGATGATCTACAAATATCTCCGAAGCCACTCTTTTATGCAACAGAAATGTCAAGAAGGGATGATGGAACTTGGACCGACGAAGGCAATAATACCACATCCACTACATCAACTAGTGCAATAACTTATGAAGATTTTCATCTTGAGTGTACTAGTATTAGTATTACACAAGCATAGACACATATCAAAACCATTTGATCCCGTCACATATGTGGCAAATTGAAACATGGTATTGATGATGTTAAATGTGTAGCTCCCTTTTCTTGGCCATCATTATATTATAGATGTTTATGACTATTTATGATCTCAATTATGCCCAATTCATCTTTTAGCATTATCATATTAAAGATGATCGGTTATAGTTTGGACTCTTGGACCCAATGGAAAATCTAGTGACTACTTTCAGGATAGTGCTATGATGATGTTATTGTTTCATTGCGTACCAATTGTCGCTACGAATAATGTTGAAAATGATGGATGGAGAGAGATAATAAACAATTTCGATTTAATGGCGGGGGAGTGCGAGATCGCGGGAGATATCAAAAGATGATCTCTCCGTGAGTAACAATAATACATGAGATTAATTAAATTCTTTTTACATTTACTAGGTTGCTAAAGTTATCTTAGTGGTAAATGTGCACTTGAAAAATCATATTAGTTTTCCTTTAGGGTTCGTTGTCCAAGGCTATTACGTCGGGAGGAAATTTTATTCGAGGGGGAGATATATGTAATCTTTTTTACAATGGTTTGAGTATTCTATTCGAATCTAAATTCATTTCGAATGCGAATGAGTATTCCAATTCAGTTTTCAAGATCGTGTTAACTATATCAAACCGTTTCTACTCTCACTTTTAAGCAGTACATCACTCTTCGTATCAAATTGAACTAACTCGAAATGGGCAAGGACAAACAAAATCCCACTTCAAGAATGGAAGCGAAATTTTACAATTTTTTGTGAATTTAAATCCGCCATTATTAAGATTGACTTTTTTTTTAGCCGGTGAACGTGCTTGTTGACTCCAAGCCCAATAATTATATGGACTTCAGGTGAGTATTGGGCCAATAATCACGTAACTTCATTTGCATTTTCTTATTAAGAAGTGTGGAAAAAGAATCGAACGATGCGTTTGCATCATTTACAATTTCACTGCTTCTTTTCTGGGCCGAAGTACAATATTTCTGTTTTTGGGCCTCCCCAAATGCCGAACAATACTTTCCGGTAACAGGTCCCTTAATTTGGGGCACAGGGCGAAATGACGAAAAGTTTAGGGGCCCAAATCCGAAATAACATAAAGGTCACGTCCTCGGATGCAAAAGGGTCGCCTCGCTAGTCGCTATTTGCTTCCTTCCATAAGTCTCTTTTGCTTCAGCGAGGGAGGTCGCTTCGAGACTCAAACGCTCAAACGCATTCAACCGTCAATTCAAAAATTAATCAGGCGAAAAAATAAAAAAAATCGCCACATTCTGGTTCTGATTTTGATTCTCGTTCATCGTTCTCATTCGTGATCTTATCAAGATCTCTCTACTGTTTTCTAAATTCCATCTCCACTCTCTTTTCTCGTCGCTTCGACCTTCTAGGAGTTGGAGCACTCTCCACCACCAATAAACTCACTAACAACTAAATTGCAAGATGAGGATGGTATTTGTTACATTTTCAAGACAATATGTGATCTTTACTGGGCAGCGGGCCTGAAATGAACAAGGACAAATGGAATGACATAAATCACGTTACATCTAAAAAATAATTCAAAATTAGAAAAGTTGGGATTCGTAATTATAAAACAATAAACATGGGAAAATTTATTATTTTACTAACATTTTATTTTAACATCTTCAAGATGAAAAAGAAATTTTATTTTCAAGCCAAATGCGTCACGTGGGTCTCCGACCAGAAGTAAAAGTCAAGTCGTGTGTTAAAATCTGCGGAAGGTTATCCAAATATCGACCGTATGCATTATTCGGTGTACAAGATTCAATAAATATTTTTCATGCATTACGCATTTTGCTTGTTTTCTTCCCTACCGCCCCCCATCCACTGGGCCGGGCCTGGGTTCACTCTGAGATTGCCGCGTCGGGTTGGGCGGGGCTGGTTTTTACGTCGTTCGAAGTTTAGGTTCGTCGCGGTGCATAAATTGGCCCCCTGTGCTTGTGCCGTACGTTGACCGGCTTTTGACTTTTCAGCCGACCATTCCCACACTTTTGCTTCTTACGTACGTCCCATTTTTGTGGTCGCTACGCCACAAATCGCTGACCTCCACACAATTGAGTTTGTCATCGGAGATTTTTTTTACTTCTCTCGTCGTTTCTTCACGAGAGAAATAGAGCAACACAAATCATTCCTCTCATCTTTATTGACTTTTTGTTCCATAAAAAGTTAGCTAAAAGTCAAATCGGAAAATAGTAGGAGACATAAGAAGATGATCTCTCCCTTAATAACATTAATAGATTCGATAAATTAAATTCTTATTTCTTTTACTAGTTGCTATGCTTATTAGTGAAAGCAATAAAAAATAAATAAATAAATTCCTTTTGGATTCATTGTTTGTGGCTATTACTGATAAATTACAACCCATAGAATTACTGATATAAATGAGTTACGATAATTATGGGTAAAATTACAACTCATAAAGTTAATTTATTACCCACAAGTGCCTTCAATTTTATGATAATTTCAGGAAAATTATGGCTAAAATTGATATCTTTTGATCTACACAAATGTCCCGCTATAATTTATTTCCGATTAATGCTAAGTGGACCTCCACCAGAACTTTAAGGCTGATTTGGATTTAGTGATAATGAATACTTCTATAACAAAATCTCATTGCGTGTAATTAGACTCATAATGGTATTCGGTTTGAGTTGTTTTGACTGTTTAAACACTTAAATTTAGAATCACATGCCTCCAAGTCTCGTGTTTGTCTTCAAGGTCTAGGCACCAAAGTCTAATCCATGAGGTCTCTGGCTTGGGAGCTTAAAATCCCTACTTCAGCTCGACTATCATGTGCTCAATCCTTGCGTCTCCGTCCCGTTGTCAGTCTTCGGCATACCAAGCCTAGGCACTAGGATCTCAATTTCAGGTAGTGGGGTTCGGGGTGGCCTCGAGGTCTCAAGTCAAGGCCTTCGGATCTCGGGTGTTGGGGGGTCGAGTTGACCTTCCCCTCCCCACACAGTCAGTAGTGATAGAAAGAGGTGATGGACCAGGATTATTCCATGACTTTGTTGGTGATGGAGTATAATTTTGATGATCGTGGAATTTTATTAAAGGTTGCTAGGTAATTCACTGCCATAAATATGTATCAAGTCTTTCTTCTAAATGAAAAAAAAACTCAATGAAGAAGCCTGGATATCGCGAGGTGGAGAAGGTTGCAGAAGAGCGGAGACTTCAGGGAAGCACTTTTCGTCAATTGGACAAACGGCTTCCATTGGAAATGCTTTGCTCGAACACGAAACGCCTGCGAACTTTTCCGCGGAAGGCGGCAACTTCGAATTTTGCCCGCCAGATTTGAAAGGTTTCTTCTCTGTTTTATTTTCATGTTATCTTTTAGAGGAGCTAACCATCTACGCTTTATTTGTTACTTGCACATGATATACGTAAAAGATTTCAGCCCATGAACTTGGTGCATACAAGTAGTGTTGTCTGATGTCAATGTTTCAACAATAAGTAAAGATCGTAAACTCTTATTACTTGTGATTTTGACTAAGATGACTTTGCAAACCAAATAAGCCGTGATTTTAACTGAATATTTAAACCCAATTCCTTCAGCAAAACGATCACTTTTTGGGCCACACTATAATCAACAGGGTCTAATTCATTTTCAGAACTGAAAAAAAATTGATCTTTTCATTAATGAATGTTCCTCGTGAGAGTCAAGCGTATGCCCCAAGCGTTAAATGAAGCCATTGGGGACAGTGACGATACTTGCACTTCAAAGCATTCAACATAGTCATTCGCAATTTCATATTTCCTTCCATTATTTCAAGTTTAAGGACAATACTTAACATTTTCAATTAGTCTATGGATTATATTGAATATGTATCAAAACTTTAATGACTACATTAAAAAATTTAACATTTTAAGGACAACATTGCATATTAAAATAACATTTAAAGATTATATTGAACAAATAAAGTATTCGGTGATAACAACTATTTGTGTAATCTTCCTATATTTTTACTAGTGCACTTTGAGTTATGAATTTAGCACAAAGATCAGTGCTGAGAATGACCCGGAAAAGATGGACGAGCTTGTTGCTCGAGCATCTTTGAATTTTGGCGCATCATAGTCCATGACGATGACATCTGTTTTGCACCTTCCCCAAATTTTCTTCCACGAGATTTTCCAGGATGGTTCGCAGCGCATTATCTTTTTGACTTTTTTTCCCATTCTCTGTTGCTCGTCTACACACGTTGACCGACTTTGACTTATCGGTTGACGAATTCCGCACTTCGTCGTCTCCTGTCTTGTGAGATGGACCAACCCATTATTTTGATTCCCAATAGGGGCGACTAAGAGGCTCCATCGTCTTCAAAAACCTTGCTCATTTGTTTATATTAGCTTTCCGATCCGACTCAATCCGTGACTTGATAAATGCCACTTTCCTGTAATTTCATTTGATTTAGTTTCTTGTTAATTAAAACCCTTTGCAAGTGCACATGCAACAAACATTGCAATGTTAAAAAAGCTAGCCCTTGCTCTTGTTATTATTTTATGTTGGTGCTATCCTTATGGGATATCACCTATAAAGTACTGACACTCTTCAAGAGCCTTCGTGTCGTGTTAAATACTTTGACACATATCTGATACTCTCCGACACTTTTGGACACTCGGTCAACACATGTGGTAAGATCTGACACTTGGTTAACTTTCTCGATACTCTCTGATATTCAAGTCGGAATTCTGACATACGAATTTCTGACACATGATTTCGATATCGAGATCAATTTTAAAAATTGAATAAATGAGAGATCAATATGTGTGTGTGAAAAAAATAAAAAAAACAATAATAAACCTTGCTCATTTGTTAACATTCCCACGCTTTTCTGTGTCTGATGCTTCCCAATTTTTTTTTCCTCTCATCATTATTTCAAATACGGGCTCTTTGCTATTGCATAAGCAATGCACAAAGATCAACTCCTTGGTTATTTAGCATCGCGACAATAGCAGCGTACCACCTATTGCAACAAGGTCACGGACGTATTTCACCCGTTTCGAGTGAGAGGCGACCGAAAGGGCTATGATAACCATTACTAGGAGTTGTCCTCCATAAATAACTACATTGTTTTGAATTTGGAACTCGGGCGAGCACTGCAACTCTCCATTGACTATACCAACTGCACAATTAGGTCCGCTGATGTCAGGCTACAAAATAACAATTACTTATCTCTTCCTCTCAGATCTTTTTCTTGCAGCTACTTCAGCTATAGTTTGGATAGGTATTATTGCGAGAGATACACGTCACCAAATGTGGCGATTGTGGGCTGCACAAAGACCGTCTACACATTGCTTCACATCAACTCTTCGTCGTACTTCGATGGGCTTCAATATTCAAATTTCTCTAATACGAGGAGGCAAGTATACGCCATGGTTGATGTGAGTGTCTTGTCTGTGGAAATCGCATGCGCTATAGAGTTTATGGCAACGATACCTTGGTGAGTCGATGGCAACAATCTTCAATCCTAAGTGCAAATTCACGAACTGATGATTTACGGTTTTGAACTCTTATGGCTTCAAATTGCTTGGCATCATCAACGGGTTCCCAATTCAGCACGGTTCCAAAAAAAGAAAGGACTTTCAAGTTTATTTAGTTTCCTTAAATAACCAAAATATTTGTGAATTTGGTCGGTATGTGTTTTTAAAATGCCTGTTAAGATCAAGTATTTAGGTAAATGCCATAATAATTAATACATTTTTGTTCTTTTGTTTTATTAGGATATTTAAATATTAAACCATACTTTCGTTTAACAGTTTAAATTTTTAAAACAATTGATTGTGGTCCCCTAAAAATCTTACATTTTTATTTATTTAATTCAAGTTCCACCAGTGAATCTTAGTAGATTAAACGGATAGTCATCACTTGATTATGGCCTAAACAAGTGTCTTGTGATTTTCTTCATCTCTCACTTGTCAAATATTCATACTCTTTTTGTAGGAATCGGCATTTACCTCTTAAAGATCACCCGGGTTATTGAGAGGTTCTCGCTCCCTGGCATTTATAACATTACTACAATCTTCTCATAGGCCGAATTAACTTAGTGTTTCTAAATGCAATTATATAACACACCCAAGCACGGGCACCTGGGATGACAGAACTTGGACTGATGAAAGCAAAGAGACATCCACTTCATCAACTAGCAATTAATTATGAAGAGTCTCATCTTGAGTATGCTGGTACTAGTATTACTCAAGCATAGACATATCAATACCATTTGATCCCGTGATATATGTAGCAAATAGAAGCCAATCATGGCCATCATTTGATTGTGCATGTATATGACTATATTTATGGACGTTAAATACGTCTGTATCATCCTTAGCATTATTTGATCAAAGTTATATTTCGGCTCTCGAATCCGACGGAAAAGCCAATGACGACCTTCAGCATATTTTTATGAGGAGCAAGTTCAGGTCTTTGCTTCAAAATATAACTAGCACACAACCTGCACTAGCCATGGGTTTACGACAATCTAGTGGAGCAAAATACCCGTTTCGACAGTTCATGGCTCGTCATCATTCTTTTGGTTAGTAACTTCCAAGATCCTTCATTGCTAATTTCAGATTGACCTGGAAAAGATGGACGCACTCGTTGCTCGAGCATCTTTGAATTTTGACCCATCATTGTGGATGATGACGACATCCGTTTTGCACCTTCCCCAGATATTCTTCTACGAGCTTTTCCAGGATGGGCATCGACGACCATACTCTTTTGAGCTCATTCACAAATACTAAAAAAAATGCAATTAAAGTATCCAGGAGAGTTAATGATATTGTTAACAGAAACATTCATAAAATGTAGCTCTCTAGTTAGGTAATACTTGTTGTTGGGCATCGACGAGCATACTCTTTTTAGCTTATTCACAAATACTAACAAAAATATGCACTTAAAGTATCCTGGAGAGTTAAAGGATATTGTTAATAGAAATCCTACATTTATTTTGTCTAACAAAAAGATGTTTAAATTGCAGGTATCTTAATTTTCTATTTCCTTTTTTTTTCATCTGATTTATTATTTATTTATTTAAATTTAAAGGGGGAAAGCTATCATGAAGGCCACACTCTTACTCTCATTTAAAGGAGTAACGTTGCTATCATCTTCTCATTTTCTGAAGTCAAATTCATCAGTATTCAAGTAGAGTTGTTAGTGCCGTGACGTGCGGGTGCTGTCCAAGGAGAAGACATCGTGCGCAGAAGGAAGTTTCATGAAGGCTTTTCTGTGGAAATTCTATGGCACTAGGAATTTCCCACGCCCCATTAACCCCACAAGACCTGTCGCTTCAAGAAGACTTCGACTTTGACCTTCTAGGAGTTGGAGAACTCTCCGCCACCAATAAACTCACTAGCAACTAAATTGCAAGATGAGGATGGCATGGCATTTGATTGTTACATTTTCAAAACGATATGGAATCTTTACATGGGCAACGCGCCTAAAATGTACCAGGACAAATGGAACGACATATGTCATGTTACATCTAAAAAAGAATTCAAAATTAGAAAAGTTGGGATTCATAATTAAAAAATAATAATCATGGGAAAAATTACTATTCTACTAAAATTTTCTTTTAACATCTTCAAGATGAAAAAAGAAAATGTATTTTCAAGCCAAATGCATCGCGCGAGTCTCCGGCCAGAAGTAAAAGTCAAGTAGATGGTGTGCTAAAATCTGTAGAATATTATCCAAATGTCGACTGTACGCATCATTCAGTACACAAGATTCAATAAATATTCTTCATGCTTTTGGCATTTTGCTTGTTTTCTTCCCAACGAACCCCTAACCACTGGGCTGGGAGGCCAGGTTCACTCTAAGCTTGCCGCGTCAGATTGGGCCGGGCCGGTTCAACGTCGATTGAAGTTTAGATTCGTCGTAGTGCACAAATTGGCCCCTTGTGCTTGTGCCGTACGTTGACTGGCATTTGACTTTTCAGCCGATCATTCCCACACTTTTGCTTTCCTTGTACGTCCCATTTTTGTGGTCGCTATGCCACAATCGCTCGCCTCCACACAACTGAGTCTGTAGTCGGAGATTTTTCCTTCTCTCGTTATTACTTCAAGAATAGTTTTTGAAAAAATGGAGACGTAGACATTTAGCAAAGGATGAAAACATGGAATAGTTTTTGCATATTTGTTATTTGGATAAAGTGGGTTATAAAATATATAATGGGATCGAAGTTTAGAAAAATCGATGCAAACACAACAAAATGCACTACTATTATTGTGGGAGGTGTTTCTCCTCTTTTCATATTTCCAAATTATCCCTTTCAATTGTGAGAAGTCATGTCTAAAATTCAAACTTCTCAAATTTTTAATGATCTTTTCTTTATAGTTTCTTTTTATTATTATTATTATGTGTTTCCCTAAGACTATTCCTTATTTCATGTTGAGAAATTTCAAATTATCACAAGAAAGACATTGCCCATAATAGATTGTTGTGTTATGCATGATTAACATAAATATATATATATATATATATATAGTTTCCTTCTCTTTCATCATCCTCTTCTAAATTAAATATATATCATTTCTTCAATAACACTCACAGTTAAATAAAGAATCCTGCAATCATCAATTATTCACATTTAATTTTTGCACATCTTCAAGAAAAGAGCTTTGCTAACATAACAATTTTTTTGTCACTATGAGAATAATGGTATATTGTGAGTTACAAAATCTCGAAAGATTAGACTTTATAATAATTTATAATAATTTATTATTTATATTTTGTGATCCAAAATAAGTTGATAATATCACAATAAATTAAGAACAATTATATAAGCATTTCTCTCCAAAAAACACGTGCAATGCACATGAGATTGTATGGTATGAATGGAAAGGCAAGAATTAAGTTACATCCGAAAATACAATTGCAAAATTAGAAAAGTTGAGGTTTGTAATAAACAAGAATAGACAAGGACAAATTCATTATTTAAAAAAGATTTTCTTATTACCTTCAAGATAAAAAAAAAAATGAAAAAAGAAAAATATGTTTAAATCAAATGCATCACGCAAGTCTTCGGCTACAAAACGAGTCTTCGACATTGTGTGAAGGCCGTGGATTTTCCATTTTACATTAATGCTTTGTCATGCCTTGATGGGCTTCCTTTACTTAATTTCTCTGGTGTGAGAAGGCGAGTGTATGCCTTGGTCAATGCAGATGTCTCATCTATGGAAACCGCATAAACTATAGAGTTTATGGTAATGCTGCCACCGTGGGTTGATGAATATGATCTTCGTTCCTATGCGCAAATTCACGAACATATGGTTTATGGATTCGAGCTTTCATGGGGTATCCTGAGCACATCAAGAAAGGTAAGGATTTTTGAGTTTGTTCAATTTCTAATAAAGAATAGCAAGGGTGTCGTAACTTTTATATGATTCTCATTTAAGTATTATAATTTTTTTTTTTTTTTAAAATTAGGTGTCACATTGAAGTAAATTCGATCATTTAAATGTTGTTTTTGGCAAATCATCCTACTAAATCTTTTTATTAATTTTTCTAAATAAACAACTCACTTGAACATAAATTTACTGCACAAAATTATTGCACGTTCAAGCTCAAAACAAAAATGCTTTACGTACGCCAAAATCAAGAACACTAGCATTCGTCTTTGGTTTGTGTACGTATGGTTTCGTGCGGCTTCTATGTGCAGCTCCTACGTGCGGCTCCTTTTTCTCTCTCGTAGGGTTGCACCTTTCTTTTCCGCTGAAGAGCACACCTTTTGTATTGTGTGCCCCACCCTTGATTCTTTTTCTCCCACATGGATTCTTCTTCTGCACGTACAATAAAAGATAGAAAAACCCTCATCTCTTTTTTTTCCTTATTTTATTTCCTCTTTTGTCTTGTAGTAATAGGTAACTTTCTTCTTTTGTTTCCTTACTTATTTTGCACGTCCAAAAAGAAAGTCCAATAAGAAGAAAGACTTCCTCATCTGATTTGTAATCCGCTTGAAAGAATCTTCCACAATAAAATTCAATTTAATAAATCGTTATTCGAATTCAAACTCGAAATATTAATTTAACAAAATGATTTTTGACTTTTCAGCCGACCATTACCAATCTTTTCCGTCTCTCGTACGTCCCATAGATGTGGGTCACTAAACCCCAAATCACGCACATCCACACAATTAGCTATGGTCGGAGAATTTTTGCCCTCTCTCTTGATAAATACCTCGTCATTATTTCAAGAAAGAAACAGAGCAACTAAAATCATTCCTCTCATTTTTATCTTTCTTCTACAGCTCAACACGAAAACACTCAGATTTTGCTTAGTTGATGCATGCTCCCTCCAGTCGCATAAGCCATGCACAAAGATCAACAACTCCTCCTCCTCCTCTTCCTCCTCCTACCTCAGTCTTTTAGTATCCCTATTGAAAATAATCGATGCACCACCTCTTGTGGCGAGATCGCCAACATAAGCTACCCGTTTCGGTTGAAGGGCGACGAGGAGGTCTGTGGCGACCTTAATTATGAGCTAGCCTGCGTAAATAATCGAATTGTTCTTGATTTGTACTCGAGCCAATACCATGTAAGTTCCATTGACTATACCAACTACACAATTAGGGTTGTTGATGTTGAGCTGCAAAAGGGCAATTGCTCGTCTCTTCCTCTCCGCTCTTTGTCATGCAGCAGCTTCTTGAACGACAAATCAAATCTGTATAAATGCGGGGGATACCCGTACAATGATAGAGAGTTATCCAAGACAGTTTCAATTGTGAACTGTACGAAGGCCGTTGCTTCTCGGTTATACATCGATGCTTCATCATGCCTTGATGGGGTCGAATTTTCAAAATTTTCCAGTACAAGAAGGCAATTATATGCCATGGTCAATGCTAATGTCTCGATTATGGAAAGTGCGTGCACTATAGAGCATATGGCAATGATACCAGGGTGGGCTGATGGAGACAATCTTCGTTCCTATGCGCAAATCCATGATCTAATGGTTTATGGGTTTGAGCTTTCATGGCTTCCGATTGCCTGTAAGAAGTATTGCAGACATTATTTCGTGTGCGACATCAATGACAAGCACCAAATTCAGTGTAGTGCCAAGAAAGGTAACGACTTTTGAGCTTGTTCAATTTCTTATAAAGAATAGCAAGGGTGCCGTAACTTTTGTATGGTAGTCGTCTAAGTGCCATAACTTTTTTTTTTGGTTCACTTAAGTGCCACATTAAAGTAAAATTGATCATTTGAATGTCGTTTTCGGCAAATCATCCTACGTAAATTTTTTTATATTAATTTTCCATTTCGACGTGGATTCTTTTTATTTCTGAAATTTTTATTAATTGTCCAAATCAACGACAGTGATGTCACGTAGGATGACTTGCATTTATGTCAAATTTTCCGCCAAGGCAAATCACCGATGACTCTTAAGTGATCAAATTTAAATTTGTGGCACTCAAGAGAACCAAAAATAAAATAAAATGTTATGACACTTAAGTGAATGTTGTACGAAAGTTATGACACTTTTAATATACTTATCCCAAAATATTATTAGGATATATTTGGTCAAAGACATGTGAAATTTCACTAAACGTGAAATAGAGCTCAGTCATCTGTAAGATCATGTAGTTAGTTCAATGTTGTGGTATTTTATAAGTACGACAACGAACACATTTTTATTCATTTGTTAATTTAAGTAATTAGAATTCTGCCGGTAAATCTTAGTGGATTGAACTTGATATACTCAATTACTCACTGTTTGATTATGATCTAAGTAAACACATTCTATCTCTTTTGCAGATATCGCCCTTTACCTCGGCATTGCCGATGTCATTGAAGGTATCTCGCTCCTTAGCTTCCGTAAACATCAATACAATCTTCATTGTGAAATCAAGTTAGTGTTCCTAGATACAAACATTCAACACCGCACGAATTGGTTATTCATATAACAATAAATACATTATTTATTCAATTGTTTATCTATTTAGTTCAAATTCTGCCCACAAATCTTAGTGGACTGAACCGATATACACACTGCTTCATTATGGTCTAAATAAGTGTCTTTTAAATGTTCTTCAGATTTATTTTATATACGGATCGACCCTTACTTTCATCCGATGCTCTCGCTCTTTGGCATCGGTAATATTACTATAGTCTTCTCATTGTGAAATTGATTTTAAATCTCTAAATGCAAACATTTAACACATCCTCAAATTGGTTAAAATATACAGTGTTTCAATGTATGGTTGTGAAATTCATCTTGGGGGCCCCATGCGTGATGACGTTACTAATACGCAAATGGAGGAGAAGACACTTAGCAATGGATCAAAATGTTGAAGAATTTTTGCAATCTAACAATTTCTTGCCGATAAGGTATTCTTACTCGGACATCAGGAAAATCACGAGTGGCCTTAAGGATAAACTAGGCGAGGGAGGGTATGGGTCCGTGTTCAAAGGAAGACTCCGGAGCGGCCGTGAGGTGGCGGTCAAGATTCTAAAGGGAAAAACGAATGGGCAAGACTTCATCAGTGAAGTAGCTACCATTGGCAGAATTCATCATGTTAATGTTGTTGGACTCATTGGTTATTGCTTTGAGGGCTTTAAACAAGCTCTCGTCTACGATTTCATGCACAATGGATCTTTGGATAAGCATATTTTCTCACAAGGACAAGGGATTTCTCTTGAATGCAAGGAAGTGTATGAGATTGCTCTTGGAGTGGCTAGAGGGATTGAATATCTTCATCGAGGATGCGATATCCAAATTTTACATTTCGATATTAAGCCTCATAACATTCTTCTAGACAAGGATTTCACCCCAAAAGTTTCCGACTTTGGGCTCGCAAGATTGTGTCCCACAAATTACAACACCGTGTCTCTGAGTACCGCAAGAGGAACCTTAGGGTACATGGCCCCGGAGCTCATCTTCAAGAACCTTGGAGGCGTCTCTTACAAAGCCGATGTCTATAGTTTTGGAAAATTGTTGATGGAAATGGCCACTAGGAGGAAGAACGAGGACAAGGTCACAGGGTGTTCGAGTCACACTTACTTTCCTTTATGGGTTTATGACCAACTTAGCAAAGAATTGGAAATTCCAGTAGAAGTCAAAGAGGATGAGAGGAAAATAACAAAGAAGATGATAATAGTTGCTCTTTGGTGCATACAATGGAATCCTAACGATCGCCCTTCGATGCAGAAAGTCTTGGAAATGCTCGAAAGAGAAGTAGATGATCTACAAATATCTCCCAAGCCACTCTTTTATGCAACAGAAATGTCAAGAAAGGATGATGGAACTTGGACCGACGAAGGCAATAATACCATATCCACTACATCAACTAGTGCAATAACTTACGAAGATTCTCGTCTTGAGTGTACTAGTATTAGTATTACACAAGCATAGACACATATCAAAATCATTTGATCCAGTCACTATGTGGTGAATTGAAACGTGGTATTGATGATGTTTCATGTGTAGCTCCCCTTTCTTGGCCATCATTATATCATAGATGTTTATGACTATATTTATGATCTTAACTATGCCCAATTCATCTTTTAGCATTATCATATTAAAGATGTCATTGGTTATAGTTTGGACTCTTGGATCCAATAGAAAATCTAGTGACTACTTTCAGCATAGTGCTATGAGGAGCAAGTTTGGGTTTCAAAGTCTTTGCTTAAAAGTCTAGCTAGCACACAACCTGCTTTACGCATGGCTTAACGACACTTCAGTGATCGCTATGTATGTATTGCCTCATTGCCTACTAATTGTCGCTACGAATAATGTTGAAAATGATTGATGAAGAGGGATAATAAACAACATCCATTTAACAGCGGGGGAGTGCGAGATAGCGGAAGATATCAAAAGATGATATCTTCCTGAATAACAATAATACATGAGATTAATTAAATTCTCATTATATTTACAAAGTTGCAAAGTTATCTTAGTGGTAAATGTGCACTTAAAAAATGATATTAGTTTTCCTTTTAGGGTTCGTTGTCCAAGGCTATTGTGTCAAGAGAAAATTTCATTCGAGGGTGATATATATGTCATCTTTATTACAATGATTTGAGTATTCTATTCCAGTCTAAATTTATTTTGAATGCGAAGGAGTATTACCATGTTCAATTTTCAAGACCGTGTTAACTGTCCAAAACCTTTCTTGCTATCACTTTTAAGCAGTACATCACTCTTCATATCAAATTGAATGAAGTCGAAATAGGTTTGTGGGGAGGGGGACAAAATCCCACTACAAGAATGGATGCAAAATTTTACAATTTTTTGTGAATTTAATTTCGTCATTATTAAGATTGACTTTTTTTCAGCCGGTGAACGTGCTCGTTGACTCCAAGCCCAATAATCATACAAATTTCGGATGAGTATTGGACTTAGGGGTGTGCAACCGGGCTGGGTATACCTGGGAATTGAATCGGCCCACCCGGAAAATAGGGTTGGGAATCAGTTCCCGTTGTAATTGGTTCAGAACCGGTTTAAACTGTCTGGGAATCGGATTCGATTGATTACCCACCTAGGAATTGGTTCCCGGACCGGTTTTGGAACTAGTTTGGGAACCGGTTTTGTAAGTATAGGTCCAAAATCCTTCTCTCTTTTTTTTCCTTCTTTCTGTTGGAGAAAACTTCCTCGAGTGTTTTGAAGTTGACAAAATGTTTCCATCAGTCTAGTCTGAAGATTTGTAGACTCTTCAATCAAAGTCTGAAGACCTCCGGACTGCTAGACTCAAGACTCAAAGTCTATCCTCATTGATAGTTTCTAGACCGTCGAAGAAGGCTTATCCAGATATGTGTATTTCGTTAAGGATTTGATTCTATCGACTGAAGAAGATCTCTTGGTTGGATATAGCATGTCGGAATTCATTATTCAAATGAAGATTGATTCAAGGATTTTGGATCCGTTGATTGGCAAAGTATACTTGGAAGGTTCTACTTATGGAAACCTAGATCCTGATTGTATGGGCGAGCAGGATTGGTGGGCTATCGTCATATTCCTTAAATAACTCGAAATCTCCCTAATTGATTATGTCCAACGGGTAGATTGGAAGAACTCCTTTGGTAAGTGCCAATGGGTGTGATGGCGTGAAGGAGTATATAAGGAAGATGTTCCAGTTATTCGAGTGTGTGCGCGATAGAAGAATTCCAAAGTCTGAAGCTCCTTATTCTTAGTCAATTCAATTGTTGAGCGAAATCTTGTACTCAAAAGAGAGTTAATATCTTTGGGAGACCTTGAGGAAGTGTAGTAGAGTCTCTACACTGTGGAATCAAGGAAGAGCTTACTGTAACAACTCTTTTGATTCATAGTGAAATCCAGCCGATGGGCTGTCAGTGCGGAAGAGTGGACGTAGGCTTGGATTAAGCCGAACCACTATAAAACTCGTGTTCTTATTCTCTTCCCTAAGCTCTTTTACTTTGATCGTAACTTAACTTGTTTACAAGAGTCTAATTTCCTTTTCATAATCTATTGTTAATTAGAATTGCACACTTTTCTCTAGAAAATTTGTTTTTGCACCTATTCACCCCTCTCTAGGTGCTCGTACTAGCTTTCACAATTGGTATCAGAGCCTGTGTACTCACTTAAGTTGAAGTGTTTTACTTCAGAGTTAAAGATCCATGGCTAGTATGTTGGCTCCAAGTCTGGTTGAAGGGCAAAACAATACCAAACCGCCTTATTTTGATGGAAAGGAATACAACATATGGAAAAACAAGATGAAGGCATTCCTTAGATCAAAGGATCCTCTAGAATAGGACGTGGTAGACAAAGGAATCATTCCTAAAGCTGCACCTGTCTCAGAAAGAGGAAAAGAAGCTGTTGAGTCCAGTGAAATGACTCAAGAAAAGATAACCAAGAGACAAGCTCTTGATGCAAAAGCAATTTATTCTTTATATTGTGCATTATCTCCCACTAAATATAACATAATATTTTCTTGTGAAACAGCTAAATAAGTCTGGGATAGATTACACATCACCTATGAAGGAACTGATTGAGTGAAAGAAACTAGAATCAACATTCTGCTCGGTCAATATGAAGCATTCAAAATGAAATCAGGAGAATCTATCACTGACATGTTTAGTCGTTTTACAGAAATCGTGAATGGTTTTGAATATCAAGGTCAACCAATTTCTGGACCCATGAAGGTAAACAAGTTACTGTGTGGACTGTCCAAGGATTGGAATCATATAAAGACCTCAATAAGGGAGACACAAAGAATCATGCCACTCTCGGTTGATGAATTGGTTGGGACTCTTCAGTCTTATGAAGTGGAGCAAATCAACGAAGATGAAGATCCTAAAGGTAAGAAATCCATTGCATTAAAATCTAATGATGATTCTGATGTCATAGATTCTGAAAACTATATGGATGATGAAGAGCTTGCTCTCATGATAAGAAGGTTCAGAAAACTGAACAAAAAGGGGAGAAAATTCAATCCAAAGAAACAAAGCTCTCAAAAGCAACAAAATAAATCAGTTGAGGATGATGAATCCAATAAAGTTGTAGTATGCTTTGAATGCAAGAAAAAGGGACACATAAGACCAAATTCTCCCCTTCTGAAGAGAAAGAAAGGAAAACATGAGAAATATCGAAAGGCACTTAAAGCAGAAACTTGGAGTGATACCGAATGTGAGGAAAGTGATGATGATTATGCCAATATTTGTCTCATGGCACAATCAGACTCAGATTTAGACTTTGAGACAGACTTAGACTCAGACAGTGAAATCGAGGTCACTATCAAGAAAAAAGGTTAAATGGTACTTAGATAGTGGATGCTCGAGACATATGACAGGAGACTCAAACTGTTTTATAAAGCTTGTGCAAGTTAATGGTAGAAAAGTTTCTTTTGGAGGAAATAGCAAATGAAGAATTGTGGGATATGGAACCGTAAGGATTGGAAGCCTCACGATCAGTAATGTTTCCTTAGTAGAAGGACTCAACTACAGCTTGCTGAGTATCAGTCAGCTGTGCGACACTGGTTTCAAAATCAAATTTCAAGAAGGAATATGCTCATGAACCAGTAAAAATTCCTCTCAGTCTTTCACAGGGCGAAGACATGGGAATATCAACCTCTTAGATATCAAACTAGACGAAACCCAATGTCTAATCTCAATTCAAGAGGAAGCAAACTTATGGCACAGAAAACTTGGGCACATCAACATGAAGCAAATAGCTAAAGTCTCAGCAAAGAAGCTTGTTCATGGACTACCCAATTTGACATACCAAAAGTTTGATCTATGCACACCATGTGTGTTGGGAAAACAGGTAAGAAACTCATTCAAACCAATAAATCAAGTATCCACTAATCGTGTACTGCAGCTCCTGCATATGGATCTCTTTGGACCAACCAGAACTCAAAGCATTGGAGGTAAGAAATATTGCCTAGTAATTGCGAATGACTACTCACGATTCACTTGGGTATATTTCCTGGCAAGTAAGTCTGAAACCTTTTCTTATTTTATAAAGTTTGCTAAAAAGGTCCAAAATGAGAAATGATATGTTATTTCAAGTATACGGACAGATTATGGAGGTGAATTTGAAAATCAAGACTTTGCAAAATTATGTGATGAATCTGGTTTTCAGCATGTGTTCTCTTTACCATATACTCTAGAGCAAAATAGAGTCGTGGAAAGAAAGAATAAATCGCTTCGGGAAATGGCTAAAACTCTTTTAATTGAAAGTAACATCTCTTCTCGTTTTTGGGCTGAAGCAGTTTCTACAACGTGTTATATTATTAATAGAGTCTTCTTAAGGCCTATTATGGAGAAAACTCCCTATGAGTTATTCAAAGGAAAGAAGCCAATTGTTTCGTATTTTCATGTGTTTGGATGCAAATGTTTTATATTGAAAAATGCAAATGATTGAGTTGGCAAGTTTGAAGAAAAATCATACGAAGGCATCTTCCTTGGATATTCAACTACCAGCAAAGCTTACAGAGTATACAACAAAAAGACTCAATCTGTGGAAGAATCGATGAATGTCAAATTTCAAGACTTTATGCAAAATCAATCGATTCAGACTCAACCTGAAGAATCTGAACCTGCTCCAGACTCTACAAAGTCTAAATCTTCAGAAGCAGCTCAGACCTCAGAAGACTAGCAACGAATGATCATCGAAGAATCAAATGAAGGAAATGTTCAACAGTCTGATAGATCAACCAGCAACTGGAAGCATAAGTCTAGTCATCCTAAAGATCTCATTATTGGCGATATTAATGAAGGGATTCGCACAAGATCCAAAAGACGTGAAGAGTCTAGTGCTGTGGCTCTTATTTCTGAAATAAAACCCAAAAGCATAGAAGAAGCTTTAACTAATGAAAGCTGGATTGAAGCTATGCAAGAAGAACTCAGGCAATTCAGTATCAATGATGTCTGGGAATTGACTCCTAAACCGAAAGGTAAATCCATCATTGGAGCTAAATGGGTTTTCAGGAACAAGATGAACGAGAAAGGGAAAGTCGTAAGAAACAAAGCAAGACTCGTGGCCAAAGGATATATGCAAGAAGAAGGGATAGACTATGATGAGACTTACGCGCCAATAGCAAGGTTAGAAGCAATTAGATTATTATTTGCTTTCGCTTGTCATAAGAATTTCAGGTTATTCCAAATGGACGTCAAAAGTGCTTTTCCTAAATGGATTTATCCAAGAGGAAGTCTATGTGGAACAACCACCCGGTTTTGAAGACCCAAGGAAACCAGACTCAGATTCGACACCGAAAAATGCTCTATATGGTTTAAAGCAAGCATCTCGAGCTTGGTACGACAGACTAAGTAAGTTTTTAATTCAAAATGGCTTTGTCAAATGTAAAGTAGATACTACACTGTTTATCAAAAGAGAAAGCAAAAGCTTTTTACTTGTTCAAATTTATGTTGATGATATTATTTTTGGATCTTCTAATGAAAATATGTGCAAGAAATTCTCTAAGTCTATGCAGGATGAATTTGAAATGAGCATGATTGGTGAACTAACCTTCTTTCTCGGGCTTCAAGTAAAACAATTGAAGGAAGGAACTTTTATTCATCAAGAAAAATATGCCAAAGATTTTGTCAAAAAGTTTGGGCTAGAGAATTGCAAAAAGACTGATATATCAATGTCAAGTTCCTTGAAGCTGGACAAAGATGAAGGAAAGAAAGTTGACCAGAAGCTATACAGGAGTATCATTGGTTCACTTCTTTATCTTACTGCTTCTAGACCTGACATTCTCTTTAATGTTTGTATTTGTGCCAGATTTCAATCAGACCCTAAAGAATCTCATTTAAGTGCTGCAAAACGTATTATCAAATGCATTGCATCATCATCAAATTAGGTCTCTGGTATCCTAAAGAATGAGACTTTACTCTTCTTGGATACTCAGACGCAGACCTAGCAGGATGCAGAGTTGATAGAAAGAGCACCTCGGGCACCTGTCAACTACTTGGTAACAGGACAGTGTGTTGGTTTTCAAGGAAGCAAAGTACCGTAGCTCTTTCTACAGCAGAAGCAGAATATGTAGCTCTTGGAAGTTGTTCACAAATTATGTGGATAAAACAACAGCTAAGAGACTTTGGAATTAAAGATTTGTGCACTGAAATCAAATGCGACAATACCAGCGCCATCAATCTCACCAAGAATCCAATTCTTCACTCAAGAGCAAAGCATATAGAGATTCGACATCATTTCATTAGAGATCATGTTCAAAATGGAGAAGTTTCAATTCAGTTTATCGATTCAAAGAATCAACTCGGCAGATATATTTACAAAGCCTTTGGAGAAAAATCAATTTGAAGTTATTCGTTTCAGACTCAATATCTTAAAGTCTGAAAAAGTTCAGACTCAGGACTGAAAGTCTAAAGACACTCAGACTTAGACGATCAAGATTCTCGACCATAAGTTATCTTTATTTTAGAAATTTATCTCTCAAATAATATCTCGAAAAGGTACGATCATCCATCCGTAATTGATTGATGCTATCTTCCCAGTTTACGTGATTATTGCAATCTTTCCTTTTCGAAAAAGAAGTTATTTTTGAAATGACGGTTATTTAATTTTTTGAAAAGGCAGTTATTTTTTTAAAAGGCATTTTTATTTTTCCTTTTACGACGTTCCGTATGCCTCGCTTCAACTGCCTTATATATTGTTGGTTCTTCTTCGTTTTATTCATAAAAACCCTAAGAGAGCACAGATCTTCAACTTCTCTTTTCTTCTCTTGTTTAATCCTAAAAAAGATTTCATCTTTCTTGCAAAACAAGCTTGGAATCTCTCAAAGACTGTGAAAAATGTCGTCCCAAAGAAAGTCTTCGAGGATCGCGAACAGGGGACCACAGCAAATGCGTGAGGGACCTACGCACTTTGATCTCACCGAGGAAGAAGAATCTCCTAGACAGCAGCAGAGCCTACAACATTCTCAGCAGCGTCCATCTTCTCCTTCTAGACCTCAGAATATTGAACATCGGGAAGAGGAAATCATCGAAGATGCAGAACTTGTAAGAACTCAAAAGCCCGCTTTTATTTATAAGCTTTACCGTGCTTTGAAGAGGGGTGGTACTCCTTTGAACTACATTGATGAATTTTTGAAAGACAAAGGGTATCGAAATGAAACCTATTTTTTACGCACAATGGAACGATTGGGAATTGCCCCTGCGGGGTCAGCTGAAGAAGCATTTGCAAATATCCCAAGTGATCCACGTGTTGGAGGGTTGAGTCAACCTAATAGGAATGATGATGATAGGATGTACAATCAGTTTAAACCTAGAATGGGTGTTGCAGCGAAAATCCGAAGCAGAATGATAGATTTGTTTTGCTCGGAGGAACATAAGTAACTGTACTCTAAGTTGCTAAAGCGTGGAGTGATTAACCTTAGAAGTGTGGACTTTGATTTTCTTGACTCTCCGAATGTTAATCTACGAGAGAAATTCAATCTTCTTCAACTCGAACGATTTTGTTCTGAATCGACAGAAGCTCATGCTGAACTTACTGCTTACTTCTATTTGAATCTCAGTTTCTTGGATGCAAATAGATTCTCTTTAAGTGTTCGAGATCAGGACTATGTGGTTGACATGGATACATTGGCTGATGTGATTAGGGTTGAAAGAGGGAAATATCAACCAATCAGTGTGTCTATTGGTCGTGCGACGATAGAGCTTGTTTGGGATAGAACGACAGAAGGAAATATTTCATATTTGAGGATGAATGCCTCAAATATTTTGCTTCACAAGATAGTGATCAACTGCCTCAGACCCAAATCAACTTCGAAGACCGATGTTTCAAACTCGGAGGCAAAGCTGATGTATGCCATTAACGCTGGCAAGAAGTTCTCTCTTCCACACATTATTATGTTCCACATGTACAAAACAATGGTGAAGGACAAAGGTCAACTTCCTTACTTAGCACTTGTCACCAAGTTATTCATACATTTGAACGTTCAACCTCCCCGTATTCTCTGTGTTCGAACATGCGATCAAATGGTGGTGGGACTGAAAATGGTCTCAAAAATGCGTCTGAAGGAACTTAACAAAGCTTTGGAGCGATTCAAGGAGAAAACCCCTGTCAAGACTCACCTTGACTCTCGGCTGCAAAACGGAAAGGGAAGGAGCCCATGGTTACTCCATCCAAGAAAAGAAGAGCACTCATCTTGGAGGATGAAGAGGATGAGGATGATATCACAATTTCTGCTCTTGCTTTGAAAAAATTGAGTCGTTCAGTTCTAGAGACAGAGGTGAGACAGGAACAAGACAGAGAAGAGATCGAACAGAGGATTGGAGAGAGAGAATCAATGGAGAAAGAAGCAGAGGAGGAAAGGATTGAGGAAGAGGAAGAAGAGGTCAAAGAAGAACAAGAAGAAGAGCATGAAGAGTACTTCTCACCGCCTGAAGGCATTGAAATAGGGGGAGATGCTGAGAAAAGAGGTACATCTTCAATTGCTACTAGCGAAGGAGTAAGTCGTTCATTAGCAGATCCAGAAGACATCTATGCTTCTCAATTTCCTGAGGAAGGTCATGAGGTTTCATTGCCAAATCTGAGTGATCGTGCTGATTTGCCATCATCTGCCAATACACCTACTGATCGTGCGGAAGCTAGTACTCACTGACAATTCAGCAGACTTTCGCAGAGTGCTTGATGTTCTCTTGGAGATGTGAGGCCAAATTTATCCTCTGGGATGCGAAGTTCAGAACTTGCAGAATGCAGGTCAAGCCTCTTCAGTTTCTTTGCATGATCAAATTCATGCCCTTACGCTTCAAGTGCAAGCAAATGCCAAGGGTGAAGATGTTGCTCAACTAAAGGAGGATTTGAAAAAGCTGGAAGGGATTGTCCAGTCAATGGGAGATTTCCAGCTTATTCGTGTTCCCAAGCAATCATAATTCTATTCTCTTTTCATCTCTACCTTTTTAATGCTGACAAAAAGGGGGAGAGATGTGGTGCAGATTTGAGATTTGAGATCTGAGATTTGAGTTTTAAACTTTTGACTTTTTTGATTGACTTTACTTTTGTGTTTGGCTGTTTGGATTTGGACTGGATTTGGATTTGACTGTTTAAACGTTTGTTTATCTTAAGCACTACTGGTATTTCATGGCAAAGATAGTTGCTCATTTACAGGACTAACTTATTTTCTGTGGATGCAGACTTTAATGCTAAGACAATTATCTTTTGTGAGATATCCATGTTTGCTTGAGTATTGTTTTGCAGGTCAAAGTTATCCAAATCTGCTGGAAAGTTTTGTCACCATCAAAAATGGGGAGATTGTTGGAGAAAACTTCCTTGAGTATTTTGAAGTTGACAAAACATTTCCATCAGTCTAGTCTGAAGATTTGCAAACTCTTCCATCAAAGTCTAAAGACCTCCAGACTGCCAGACTCAAGACTCAAAGTCTATCCTCATTGACAGTTTCTAGACCGTTGAAGAAGGCTTATCCAGATCTGTGTATTTCGTTAAGGATTTGATTCTATCGACTGAAGAAGATCTCTTGGTTGGATATAGCATGTCGAAATTCATTATTCAAATGAAGATTGATTCAGGGATTTTGGATCCGTTGATTGGCAAAGTATACTTGGAAGGTTCTACTTATGGAAACCTAGATCCTAATTGTATGGGGGAGCAGGATTGGTGGGCTATCGTCATATTACTTAAATAACTCGAAATCTCCCTAATTGATTATGTCCAACGAGTAGATTGAAAGAACTCATTTGGTAAGTGCCAACGGGTGTGATGGCATGAAGGAGTATATAAGGAAGATCTTCCAGTTATTCGAGTTTGTGCGCGATAGAAGAATTCCAAAGTCTGAAGCTCCTTGTTCTTAGTCAATTCAATTGTTGAACGAAATCTTGTACTCAAAAGAGAGTTAATATTTTTGGGAGATCTTAAGGAAGTGTAGCAGAGTCTCTACACTGTGGAATCAAGGAAGAGCTTACTGTAACAACTCTTTTGATTCATAGTGAAATCCAGCCGGTAGGCTGTCAGTGCGGAATAGTGGACGTAGGTTTGGATTTAGCCGAACTACTATAAACCTCGTGTTCGGATGGGAGGATAATTGGGCTATTTTGCTGCCCAAATTGGTTTATTTTGAGGAGATTGAGACTAAAATCTCATTGGATGAGTGCTCGACTAAGGGGCAAGAAGACTTTTGAGGCTTATGATGATGGGTAGATATTTACTCAAGGGTGTTGATTGGTGCTTGGCTTTACTTCATGGCTTTCTCCTTCTCTCTCCCCTTTCACTCCTCTCCATTCACACACGTTCAGCCCCCACCAGCATAATAGCCCTCTTTTTCCTTCTTTTTCCTCTCACACTCACTCTTCTTCCTCACGTTCTTCATCCTTTCCTTTCTTCTTCTCTTATGCAACTCTTTTGTTGCTGCTTCACCCACCATTTCACGCCTCACCCACCACCATCCCACCAACTTGTTTCTCTTGGCTGCTGCACCAATAACTCACCTCATGCCTCCACTACCATCCTTACGCCTCACCACCTCACCGTCCCAACCAACATCCCTACGCCAACTCCAGTGACAATCCAGCAGCCCCTCACGCCGACGCTCCGCCGTCCAGCTGCCATGTCCACCACCCACCAAGCAACTATCGCCTCGCTGCCTCCACCGAACAGCCACCCGCCACCGCCGCAGCCCCCCGATCAGCCCTCGATCCAGCAACCTCAAGACCGAATCTCAGCCTTTGGCTGAGACTTGTCGGACCATTTTCGGCCCCAGTTGGTTCCCCATTGGTGACGCCGTAATTACGGGTCTTCACCGCCTTTGCGCCACCGTCGCCGTGGACCCGTCACCTTGCTAATCTAGTGAGTTAACTACATAATCCTTGATTAGGTTGTTAATTGCGCTTATGGGGTTAGATTAGTGCTAATTAGCTTAGTTAAATTAGTATTAAGTGAGATTAGCCTTAAGATGGATTATTGTTAATCTAGTTTAGTTAGAGTAGCCTTAATATGGATTAGTATTGATCTAGTTGGTTGGATTAGTACTAATGAGGGTGATTTAGCTTGGTTTAGTGGATTTCTCTCGGATTAGTTTGTTGGATGGTCGCCACTTGCCATTTTTGTGGGGAAAAATGTGCTACGATTTTGAGGTTGCTTCCTTCTTAAAAAATGTTTTAGACATTTTCAGCTATGACATATATTTTACTCAAGATTTTAGGGATTCAAAAGAATGAGATTTCACCTTCGTTATTTGCAAAACAGAACCTCTGTTTGTGCTGGGACTTGTGACCTTTTGGTGTTCAAAGGATTTTTATCAACCCTTATGATTCAATTTTTGAAAGAGTTCATTCACAAATGTTTTTTTTCACATCTTTTAGTTTAACATAGTCAAATTTCAAATCAAATGGACAAGATTTGGACGTTGAACCAAACTGATTTTAGAGAACAAAATTTCTGGACATGGACACAGTTTTTGTAATGGTTTGAGCGATTTACTGCTTTTAATTTTGAAAGATTTGGTTCAAGGTGTCTTCATTAAAAGTGTTCTTTTAATTGTCCTTTATAATATATTAAAATTTGAGAATTTTCTGAGCTTGTTTGATTTTGTTTATGGAATTAAACTTGGAGGCGGGCGAGTGGCCCGGTTTCTGCCGGTTAGGGCTAGTTGTGGTTTTGTGGTTGTTCTTGACGTTGTCCTTGCTTAATAAGGTGTATTTAGTGATGTGATTGAATTTTGGCATGTTGAGAACTTATGTGTGAGATCATGAGGTGGATTGCTCTTTGTTGGTTGTTTATTGTTATTGCAAAACATGACCTTGTGGACTATTAAATAGAAAATAAATGAGGTGTCGGGTTTCAAACACCAAAATTTATTTGCTCAATAAAACCATGAGGTTTTAAACTAGGTGCGTGCAAAGTTTAACGGATTAATTTTGAGTACGTGAGCACCTATGAATTTATTTCTAAACGTTTGGAACAAAAAAAAAGGGGGTTACTAAGGTTTGTTTTCAAAAGAGGGTGGTTGGAAAAGAAATTAGAAAAGAAATATGGCGTCGGGTTTGGACGCCAAGTTTTATGTGCTCAATAAAACGATGAGGTTTTATACGAGGTGCGTGCAAAGTTTGGTGGGTTAATTTCAAATACGGGACCCCGTACGAATTTATTTCGGAAGGTTTGAACAAAAAATAGAGTTGCTAAGTTTATTTTTAAAATGGGATTTTGGTGTTTTGGCTATATAAGGGAAGGTAAAAGATTGACCTAATTGATGAGGTGCCGCATGGTTAGGTTACTTAAGTAGTTCAATATAATTAATCGCAACTTATTTAATTACTCACAATTTATTTAATTAATTATAATTAGTGTAATTTGTGACGGATTAGCCGTTTTTTCAGAATTTTACGCTGATTCTCATGTTTGAATTTATATGTGAAATTGATTGCGTATTTGTGCAATTAGGTGCTTGATTGTCGTTTTTGAATTATTATTTCAAAAATATGAATTTTTGGTATTTAATTAGAAAAATATCGGGTGTCGGGTTTTGACGCCAAAAAGGTTTTATGTACTATATAAAATCATGAAATTTTAAAAATAGAGTATATCATGTTTTATGTTTCGATTTGACGGTGTGACCATGCACAATTATGCTGGGTGTTTTTAATATAAAGAAAATAGGCCAAATACATTATTTGAAATTGAGGTATTTGAGTGTAAAGCATGATGTCCTTGGTCGAGATTGGATGCGTGTGTGATCACTTAAGTACCCAGATGCGTTTACGCGGGGTAGTGAACCCGTCCTGATGCGTTTACACGGGACGATACCTGATTAAATTCAGATGCCCCTCATCAATGGATGCCAGATCGCGATAGAGACCGAACCGATGCTCCTTAGGGAATGCCGTCCTGATACGTTTATGTGGGATGTTGCCATGCTTGATGGGGCGAGACGATGCCCGATTATGCTGGATGACCGCCAACTGTTGAGTTGGCCATGGCCGTTGGGTCGTAACTAATTGGAACACACTTGAGTGATTGATATAGCCGCGTCAGATTATAGGACGAAATCGTGTGGCACGGAATGGGACGTGTCATAATGATTTGACCTTATAATTTGGACCCTTGTGAGTGATTGATATATGAAAGTGAAGTGTCCAATTATTGAGTGCATTTACTATATGCATATGTTATATGAGCTGTACTAATGTGCAGGGAGGTGCTCAGGCGAGGTGAGTCTTATATGATGTGTGTTTAGGCTGCTTCTAGGTGAATTATCATCCTAATCAAAGTTTAGGGTGTGGACTCGCTGAGACATCGTCTCACCCTGTCGTGGGTTATCATTTTCAGGGCCTCAGCGTGGAGGATCCAGAGCCGGAGTCGGAAGGATCCGGGGTATAGGTCGGTTAGGACCTCTTTTTGAGTCAGACCTTCTGTATACGAACTTGATATGTATTTAAAATGTGTTTTGTGGATAAAAGGCGTTGGTATGTTTTTAGACTATCCCAGTTAGTTGTCTGGGTATTTGTTTAATTCACTTCCGCATGTGCATAAAAAGAAAAGGGTTGACGACACGTCCTGGGAACATCGTAATTCTATCGACCGTCGAGGGATGTTCGCGCGCTCAAGGTTCGGGGCGTGACACCTCCTTCGTCGTTCCTCTTCCTTACTTGCTTCCCTCCCTCATCAGCTCCTTCTCGTACCGTTCGACGGACAGACAGTGTTTGTCACCACTAAATTCTTGTGTACCACATGGATTGGCTTGCCTAATTTCTCTTTTGTAAAATGATTTATGCTTGCATAAATGAGTAGCTTCATGTAGTAGTTGTGGGAATAAGACTAATATTATGCTCATGTTTGTTGCTAATTCTTTGCCTTATGATTTTATTTATTATAATTAGTCATATGGATCCTTAATTTTTCATTTAGTCAAAAAGTTTATATATTTATTTATTACAAGTACTTAATATTTGGATACAAATGAGAGGATTATGTTATTTTCTCGTGTATTAATATAAAATTTGAAATCGTATAGGATATCGGAAGATTACAAAACATGTTCCAATGGAAACAAGGTTGACACTGGAATTGTGTTGGAGAAAACTCATTTATTGTTTTGAAGCTGACAAAACGTTTTTATCAGTTTAGTCTGAAAACTTCAAGACCCAAGTGTTAAAGTCTGAAGAACTCCAGACTCTACCGTCAAAGTCTTAAGACCGCCAGACTCAAGACTCAAAGTCTGCCCTCACTAACAGTTTCCAGACGAAGAAAGAAGACTTATCCAGATGACGGATTATCTTCAAGATTTTGATTTGTATGATTTTTTGGAAGACCTTATGGCTGGATACAACATCAACATGATTGGTTATTCTTATTGGATTCTACTCCGATTTGAAGATCGTTTGAAAGGCGAGCAAACTTGGAAGGTTCTACTTATGGAAACCAAAGATCCCGATTGTATGGGCGAACATGATTGTCGGGCTTTCATCACCAATCAATCAACAACTTGAGATCACCTTAATTGATTCTATCCAACGGGTAGATTGGAAGAATTCCTTTGGTAAGTGCCAACGGTCGTGAAGGCATGAAAGAGTATTTAAGGCGGACTCTTTAGTTGTTCGAGATGGTGCATGAAAGAAGAATTTCAAAGTCTGAATCTCTGTAGTTCCTTGCTCTTTCATTCATTGAGCTCAAACTGTATACAAAAGAGAGAAGTATATAGTGAGACTTTGTGAAGAGACTAGCTGAGACTCTCCACTGAGGAAGTCGAAGATCACAAGCTGTATAATCTCTTTTGATTGATAGTGGAAACCAACTAGTGGGCTGTCAGCACGGGAGAGTGGATGTAGGCTTGGATTAAGCCGAACCACTATAAACCTTGTGTTCCAATTCTCTTTCCTTAAACTCCTTATCTTATTCGTTGTTTTTTGCTTTATAGAATTGTCTAGAGCTATTTACATCCTTAGTCTATCATCTTCTAAATGCAATTTATCTTATTAAGTCTTGTAAGATAGAGAAAATTTTTATATACACCTATTCACCCCATCTAGGTGTGCGTACTAGCTCTTTCAATTGGTATCATAGCTTGTGTGCTTATGTATTAAAGTGTCTTTACTTCTTAAGCTAAAGATTTATGGTTAGTGATTTGGCTCCAGATTTGGTTGAAGGACAAAGCAATACTAGACCTCCCTACTTTGATGGGAAGGAATACAACGTTTGGAAAAACAAGATCAAGGTATTCCTAAGATCGAAAGATCCCCTGGAATGGGATGTGGTAGAAAAATGAATCATTCCTAAAGCTACATCAACATCTGGGAAGAAAATTGCAGATGTTGGAGAACTGATACAAGTAGAGATAACCAAAAGACAATCTCTTGATGCAAAAGAAATTTATTCATTATATTGTGCTTTATCTCCTACTGAATATAACAAAATCTCATCTTATGAAACAGCCAAAGAAGTCTAGGATAAGCTGAACGTCACTTATGAAGGAACTGATTGAGTTAAAAAAAAAAACAAAAATCAATATCTTACTCGGACAGTATGAAGCCTTCAAGATGAAGCCAGGAGAATCCATCACTGATATGTTTAGTTGTTTTACAGAAATTGTAAATGGCCTAGTATATCAGGGACAGCCAATCTCAGGACCAATGAAGTGCAATAAATTGCTGAGAGGATTCTTCAAAAACTGGAACCACGTGAAGACTTTTATAAGATAAACCCAAAGGATCATGCCTCTTTCCGTAGACGAATTGGTTGTCACGCTTCAATTAGAAGTAGAGCAAATCAATGAGGAAGTAGATCTCAAAGGTAAGAAGTCAATTGCCTTAAAATCTAATGATGATTCTAATGATACAAGACTATGAAGATGACTTGGATGATGAAGAGCTAGCACTCATGATAAGGAAGTTCAGGAAGTTAAACAAGAAAGGAAAAAGATTTAACTGGAAGAAATAGGGCACTCAAAGATTTCAGAATAAATCAAATGAGGATAACGAGACCAACAAATATGTGATTTGTTTCGAATGCAAGAAAAATGGGCACATCAGACCCAACAGCCCTTTGCTGAAGAAAAAGAAAGGTAAAACAAAAAAATTCAAAAAGGCTCTCAAAGTAGAGACATGGAGTGATACAGAATGCAAGGAAAGTGATGAAGAGTATGCCAACATATGTCTGATGGCAAAATCAGAATCAGACTCAGATTCTGAGACAGACTCAGATTCAGACTCAGACTCAAACAATGAAGTCAAAGTTAGTAATTTAAAGATTCCTATTAAAGTCTCAAAATATATAGATGAACTTTTTCTTAGCCTTAAAACATCTCTTAAGAGGATTTCTGAGCTAAAGAAGGAGAATTCCAAACTGAAGCAACAGGAAACTTCTTGGAAAGAAAAGTTTTGAAAATCTAGACAAGAGTTTTGTTGATTTGAAAAAAAAAATGCAGATTCTCTTTCGAAGGAAAATATTTTTTTTTAAAGAGGGCATTTCAAATATCTTAAAAAGGTTTTTAATAGGATCTGAGAAATTGGAAAAGATTCTTTCAGTACAAAGATCTTATTTCAATAAATCTGGTTTGGGAATGACATCAGAAACTATTCCTTTAATCGATTTTCCAAAGGTGAAGGAAAGAATCAAGTAAAGACCTACAAAAACCTTTTATAGGAACCATTTTCAAAAGGCTTTTGTAAAACCTGTTAGCAGAAGTGCTCTCAAATGTTCAAAGTGTAATAGCTTAGAACATTTCGAGAAGGAATGTCCCAAGGGTTGGAAACCTATTAAGAGAGAGTGGGCAAAGGCTGTGTTTCGTACTAACTCCCTTGGACCCAAGAAAGTGTGGGTACCAAAGAAAGCTTGAGTTCTTTTTATGATTGCAAGTCACTATCAAGAAAAAGATCAAATGGTATTTGGATAGTGGCTGCTTAAGACATATGATAGGAGATTCAACTTGTTTTATAAAGCTCGTGCAAGTAAAAGGAGGAAAAGTTTCTTTTGGTGGAATTAGCAAAGGAAGGATTGTTGGATGTGGAATTGTGAGAATTGGAAGTCTCACAATCAATAATGTCTCCTTGGTTGAAGGTTTGAATTATAATCTTCTAAGCATTAGTCAACTGTGCGACACTGGATTCAAGATTAATTTCCAAGAAGGCACTTGTTCAGGAACTAGTAAAGATCTCTTTCAATCCTTCACTGGATGAAGACATGGGAATATCTATCTTCTGGATATAAAACCATAAAGCTCTCAGTCTCTAATATCCATTCAAGATGAAGCAAACCTCTGGCATAGAAAGCTTGGTCATGTCAACATGAAGCAAATTGCCAAGATCTCCTTCAATAAGCTTGTTCATGGACTACCCAACCTGATGTATCAAAAGACTAAATTATGCACACCATGTGTATTGGGAAAACATGTTAAAAATTCTTTTAAATCTAAAAATCAGGTTTCTACCGATCGTGTTTTGCAGCTTCTGTATATGGATCTCTTTGGACCAACTAGAACCCAAAGCATTAGTGGAAAGAGATACTGCCTAATAATCGTGGATGACTACTCTCATTTTACATGGGTATACTTCTTAGCAAGTAAGTCTAAATCATTCTCTTACTTTTCAAAATTTGCCAAGAATGTTCAAAATGAGAAGGGTTATGCTATTTCAAGCATACGTACAGACCATGGAGGTGAGTTTGAAAATCAAGACTTTGCAAAATTCTGTGATGATTGGTTTTCAACATGTTTTCTTTTCTTCATATACTCTAAAGCAAAATAGGGTTGTGGAAAGAAAGAATAAATCTTTGCAGGAAATGCCTAGAACACTCTTAATTGAGAGTAACATTTCCTCTCGATTTTGGGTTGAAGCAATTTTTATAGCTTGTTATGTTATTAACAAAATATTCTTGAGGCCCATTTTAGAGAAAACTCCTGATGAGTTTTTCAAAGGAAAGAAGTCAATTGTTTCTTATTTTTATGTGTTTGGTTGTAAGTGTTTTATTTTAAAGAATGCAAATGATCATACCAGTAAGTTTGAAGAAAGATCAAATGAAGGAATTTTCCTTGGCTACTCAACCTCAAGCAAAGCCTACAAAGTATTCAACAAGAAGACTCAGTTTGTGGAAGAATCCATGAATGTCAAGTTTCAAGACTTAATGCAGAATCAACTAGATCACACTCAACTTGAAGAATCTAAACCTGCTCTAGATGTTGCAAAATCTACTTCCCCCGAAGTGGTTCAAACTCCTGAAGTTCAACAACAAGATAAACAAGAAGATTCAACTGAAACAAAGGATCAGCAGACTGACAAACCAACTAGCAACTGGAAGCATAAGTCAAGTCATCCTAAAGAACTCATCATTGGCAACATTGATGAAGGAATTTGCACCAGATCCAAAAGACGAGAAGAGTCTAGTGCTTTAGCACTTGTTTTTGAGATTGAACCCAAAACTATAGATGAAGCCTTGGCTGATGAAAGCTGGATTGAAGCTATGCAAGAAGAACTTAGACAGTTCAGCATCAACGATGTTTGGGAGTTAATTCCTAAACCTAAAAGTAAGTCTATTATTACAACTAAATTGGTTTTCAGGAACAAGGTGAACAAGAAAGGAAAAGTTGTCAAGAACAAAGCAAGACTCGTGGCCAAAAGATATACGTAAGAAGAAGGGATAGACTATGACGAGACCTATGCACCAGTAGTAAAGTTAGAAGCAATTAGATTATTACTTGCTTTTGCTTGCTATAAAAATTTCAAGTTATTCCAAATGGACGTGAAAAGTGCATTCCTAAATGAATTTATCCAAGAAGAAGTTTATGTGGAACAGCCACCTGGTTTTGAAGATCCAAGAAAGCAAGACTCAGTCTACAAATTGAAAAGAGCTATATATGGATTAAAGCAGGCACCTCAAGCTTGGTATGAAAGGTTAAGTAAATTCCAAACTCAAAATGGTTTTGTTAAAGGAAAAATAGATACTGCCTTGTTTATCAAAAGAGAATGTAACGATTTTCTACTTGTTCAGATTTATGTTGATGATATCATATTTGATTCACCTAATGAAAATCTTTGCAAGAAATTCTTTAGATGCATGCATGATGAATTCGAATGAGTATGATGGGTGAGTTAACTTTCTTTATGGGATTACAAGTTAAACAATCTAAAGAAGGAATTTTCATTCACCAAGAAAAGTATGCAAATGATCTTATTAAGAAGTTTGAATTGGAGAATTGCAAAAAGACAGAGACGCCTATGTCAAGTTCTTCGAAGCTGGATAAAGATGAAGAATGAAAGAGTGTAGACCAGAAGCTATATAGGAGCATAATTGGTTCACTTCTTTACCTTACTGCATCTAGACCTGACATTTTGTTTGGTGTTTGTATTTGTGCTAGATTCCAATCAAATCCCAAAGAATCTCACTTAACAGCTGCAAAGCGCATCATCAAATACGTTGCAACAACTCCAAAGCTAGGTTTGTGGTATCTCAAAGAAGAAGACTTTACTCTCCTTAGATATTCAGACGCAGATTTAGCAGGATGCAAAGTGGACAAAAAGATTACTTCTGGTACATGTCAATTGCTTGGCAACAAGCTAGTATCTTGGTTTTCAAGAAAATAAAGTATCATAGCTCTTTCAATAGCTGAAGCATAATATGTGGCTCTTAGAAGTTGCTGTTCTCAAATCTTGTGGATACAACAACAATTAAGAAACTTTGGAATTGAAGAATCGTGCACCGAGATCAAATGTGACAACACCAGCGCCATAAACCTCACAAAGAATCCAATTCTTCATTTAATGGCAAAGCATATAGAGATTCGATATCACTTTATTAGAGATCATGTTCTGAATGGAGAAGTTATGATTTAGTTCATTAACTCGAAGAATCAATTGGCAGATATATTTACAAATCCACTGGAGAAAAGCCTATTTAAGTCTATTCGCATCAGACTAAACATCATATCTTCTATCGGGTAAAGTCTGAAAGTATTCAGACTTAGAGGTAAAGTCTGAAGGTGTTCAGACTCAGAATGTCCAAGAGTTACAACTATAAGTTAATTCTTTCAAAATGCATGAATTCTTTAAATTGGTAAGTTGATATTTCGGATTGCTACTTGCTAATTTTATTTTTGGAAGTTATCTTAAATTTTTCACAGTTTTATCATTTTTGAAAAAGACAGTTTTTACTTTCCTTCGTGACGTTTCATATACCTCGTTTTACAAACTATATTTACTATCATTTGTCTTCTTCTCCATTTTCACTCTCAAACCCTAGAATACAAAAACTCCCACTTGCTTTGACTTTCACTCTTGTTTAATCCAAAAGATTTCACCTTTTTCGAGCAAATTTGAGAATTTTTCCCTTAAAGCAACAATGTCTTCAAGAAAGTCTTCGAGAATTGCAAGTAGGGGACCACAGCACATGCCTGAGGGTCGTACTCACTTCGATTTGATCGAGAAAGATGACTCTCCTCAACAGCAGTGACCAAGTCAGCAACAACATTCTCAACCGCGCTAGCCTTCTCAACAAAGGACATAAGATCCTCCACAGTCTCAATCGAAAGAAATTGTGGAAGATGTTGAATCAGTAAGAACACTGAAACCTCTACTTATTTTCAAACTTTACTCTAAGTTGAAAGAATGAGGTACTGCTATGTCTTTGATCGATGAGTTTCTGAGAGAGAGAGGCTTCAAGAATGAAACTTTATTTATGCAAGAGATGGAAAAGTTAGGCGTTGCGCCTAAAGGGTCGGCTGAGAAGACTTTTGCCAACTTTCCTAGTGACCCGCGTTTTAGAACTTTCAATCAACCTAAAGGAAAAGATGATGATGAAAGAATGTTCACACATTTCTAGCCTAGGATGGGAGTGGCTACAAATGTTCATGGTGAAGGAGCAAGTTTATTATGCTCTAAAGACCACAAAAAAGTTTACTCAAAGTTGCTTAAGAGAGGGGTTATGAACCCTAGAAGCGTTGATTTTGATTTTCTTGATTATGTGCAAGTAAATCTAAGGGAGAAGTTTGCACTTCTTCAACTGGAACGATTTTGCTCCAAGAAAACAATTGCTTATCCAGAACTCTTAGCCTACTTCTATTCAAATCTATCATTTTTGGATGCAAATAGATTTTCCTTCACGGTTAGGGATAAGGAGTTTTTGGTCGATGTGGACACTTTGGCTGACTTAATTAGGGTGGAAAGAGCGTGTTTCCAACCAATTAGTGTGTCTGTTGCTCACGCTACTCTGGAATTGGTACGAGACAAGCGTGTTGATGGCAAGATTTCCTACACTAGGATGAATGCCTCCAACATCTTGCTGCATAAAATTGTGATCAACTGCACTCGGCCAAAATCAACATCCAAGTTTGATGTGTCTCATTCTGAAGCAGAGTTGATGTATGCCATCAACATTGGCTATAAGTTCTCTCTATCTCACACAATCCTGATGCACATGTATAGGACAGTGGTGAAAGACAAGGGACAACTCCCTTATTTTGCTTTTATCATGCGCCTTTTTAGACATTTCAAAATTCACATTCCCGCACCTTTGTGTTTGACAAGCATTGCTCCCATGGTGATTGGATTCAAGATGGTCACCAAGATGTGTCTAAAGGAGCTTAACAAGGTGTTAGAGCGCATGAAGAAGAAGTCTCTCGTTAAGGCGAAGCAAGACTTTACAGCAGCCAGGAGGAAAGGAAATGAGCCCATGGATGTTCCAATGAAAAAGAAGAGAACTCTTATCTTGCAGGATGAAGAAGATGAGGATGAGATGACTCTTTCAGCATTTACCTTAAGGAACTTGAAGAGTTTTGTTAGCTTTCTAGAGACAAAAGAAGAGCCAGAGGAAACAAAGAGAAGAGCTAGAGGAAAGAGAGAGAAGAGAAAGAGAAGAGACAAAGAAGGAATATGAAGAACAGAGGAGGATAGAGGAAGAGGAAGAAAGAAGTGAAGAAGGAGAAAAAGAAGGAGAAGAAGAGGAAGAAAAGGGTCAAGAAGACTCCTTTGAGCCAACTTTGGCTGTATCCTTGTCAAGCAACTCTGAGAAGACAAGGAGTGGAATTGCTTGAGCAAGAGAAAAAGAAAAACATCACTCTGAAGCTAAAGCTGAACATGAAGAATAATTCACTTCTCCACCTAAAGGCATACAAACAGGGGGAGTTGCTGGAAAACGAGGTATTTCTTCACCTATCTTTACTAGTGATGTTAGTTGATTTGCAGAAGATCCAGAGGACGTGTATGCTTCTCATTATCCATAAGCAGATATTGAGGTATCCACTCCTAGCCATGGTGGATGAACTGCTGAAGATTCATCCATTCTCAAAACTCCTAGAACAGAATCGGCTGGACCCAATACTGCATCAGATCAAACAGCAGACTTCTCAAGAATGCTGGACATCCTGTTGGATTTGAGGAAACGGCAATATGGTATGGAGTATGAGATAAAGGATCTCAAGAAAGCTTTCCTAGCTACTTCAGTGTCGTTGCAAGACCAGCTACTAGCCCTTAGAACTCAAGTGCAGGATCATGTGAAGGGTGAAGATTTGAAGCCACTAAAGCAGACTCTTGAAAAGCTTGAGAAGACCGTGAGCTCCATGGGAAAATTCCAGCTTGTCCGCCTGCCTAAACAGCCATGACTCTTATCCCATTATTTTCATATTAACTCTTTTTATTCGTTCTCCACTTTTTGCTGTTGACAAAAAGGGGGAGAAGTCATGCAGATTTGATTTTGTACTTTTCATTTGATTTACTTTTGATTTTGATGATCTTTTTGGACTTTTGTGTTTTTGTTTGGTTGTGGACTCTTTTGACTTTGGATTGCTTGACTACTAAGTAACTTGATTTGATCTTTTGATTCTTGCAGTAACTTAGGCCGTGATATTGATGATGGAAGGATAGTTATCTTGTCTTGCAGGACTAACATGTTTTCTATGGTTGTAGAATCGCTACTATCCAAGTCCTAATCAACTTACTTTTATAAGATATCATGGTTTGCTTAAGTGTTGTTTTGCAGGATAAATTTTTTCAAATCTACAGGAAAATTTTGTCACCATAAAAAAAGGGGGAGATTGTTGGAGAAAACTCATTTATTGTTTTGAAACTGACAAAACGTTTCCATCAGTCTAGTCTGAAGACTTCAAGACCCAAGTGTTAAAGTTTGAAGAACTCCAGACTCTACCGTCAAAGTCTTAAGACCGTCAGACTCAAGACTCAAAGTCTGCCCTTACTGACAGTTTCCGGACGAAGAAAGAAGAATTATCCAAATGACGGATTATCTTCAAGGTTTTGATTTGTATGATTTTTCGGAAGACCTTATGGCTAGATACAACATCAACATGATTGATTATTCTTATTGGATTCTACTTCGATTTGAAGATCGTTGGAAAGGCAAGCAAAATTGGAAGGTTCTACTTATGGAAATCAAAGATCCTGATTGTATGGGCGAACAAGATTGTTGGGATTTCATCACCGATCAATCAACGACTCGAGATCACCTTAATTGATTATATCCAACGAGTAGATTGGAAGAATTCCTTTGGTAAGTGCCAACGGTTGTGAAGACATGAAGGAGTATTTAAGGCGGACTCTTCAGTTGTTTGAGGTGGTACATGAAAGAAGAATTTCAAAGTCTGAATCTCTGTAGTTCCTTGCTCTTTCATTCATTGAGCTCAAATTGTATAACAAAGAAAGAAGCATATAGTGAGACTTTGTGAAGAGACTAGTTGAGACTCTCCACTGAGGAAGTCGAAGATCACAAGTTGTATAATCTCTTTTGATTCATAGTGGAATCCAGCCAGTGGACTGTTAGCGCGAGAGAGTGGACATAGACTTGGATTAAGCCGAACCACTATAAACCTTGTGTTCCAATTCTCTTTCCTTAAACTCCTTATCTTATTCGTTGTTTTATTGCTTTATAGAATTGTCTGGAGCTGTTTACATCCTTAGTCTATCATCTTCTAAAGGCAATTTATCTTATTAAGTCTTGTAAGATAGAGAAAATTTTTATATACACCTATTCACCCCCCTTTAGGTGTGCGTACTAGCCCTTTCAAATTGGATAGGAAAAATAGGGTGGATCGGGTACAAGGTCCAAAAAAGGGGAACTGGTTATAACAAGGTTGAGTAGAGGGTCCAAGTCTAGACCCTACCCACCCTGGATCCGATCACCCCTAATTGGACCAATAATCATATAGCTTCATTTGCATTTTTCTGATTAAGAAGTGAGGAAAAAAGAATCGAATAGTGCATTTGCATCATTTACAATTTCACTGTTTTTTTTCTTGGTCGGAATACAATATTTCTGTTTTTGGGCCACCTGAAAATCCGAACGACACTTTCCGGTAACAGGTCCCTCAATTCAGGATACAGGGTGAAATGACAAAATGTCCAAGGGACCAAATCCGAAATAATAGAAAGCTCGCGTCCTTGGATGCAAAAAAGTCGTCTCGCTAGTCGCTCCTTGCTTCTTTCCAGAAGTTTCTATGCTTTAGCGAGGGAGGTCGCTTCCTATGTAGCATCGACACTTTCCGGAAGCCTTCGTGTCATGTCCAACACTTTGACATGTGTCTGACACGCTCCAACACGCCGCCACCTCGGGTCCCCGACGAGGCCCCCCGCGCGAGCTTCCACTCCAGCTACATGCATGCCACCCCGAGCGGCTCAGCCTCCGGCTACACCAGCCTCAACCAAAGCGGCGGTGGCGGCAACGAGAACCCTTATGTCCACGTCGCTCTGCCGAATGCCTCCGCGCCGTCTGGCAGGAGTGAGTCCATCGAGGCGTATACTTTGCGCTAGGAGTTAATGATTGGTGATTAGAGGCTTTCGAGAATGGTTTTGATGGGGCCGACGTTTTGCTGGTGTTTGCAGGTCCGATGGATGCGGCGCATTGAACCGGTGTGGGAAGAGGTTCGAAGATGCTACAAGAAAAGCACTAATGAGGCAATGAAGTACCGCAGTTTCCGTAACAGATATTCTCTCTAATGGAGGAGCTAATGAGGATGGGGTCTTGCTGCACAAATCCTATTTGCGTCCTCACCCATCTCAGGTTGTATTCCTTTTTGTCCTTCCCATCAATGAGCACCTTTCCTTCCATCGAATCGTAGAACCTCAGCAGAAGGGCCAGAATAGAGGACTTTCCGGCACCACTTGGCCCGACAAGAGTTACCTTCGTCCCAGCTTCGATTTTCAACGCAAAGTTCTTCAGAATGGTAACTTCTGGTCGTGATGGGTACTTGAATTTGATGTTCTGGAACTCAGCAGTTCCTTCGATCTTCCCATGATGTGTATTTTCCAGCACATCTGGTTCGATTTCAGTTTTTCAGTCGAGGGTCTGGAATGCAGGAGTGAGTATGCTCATGGCCGATATCACGGTGGGGATCAGCGTCCATAGCTCTGTAATAGAAAGTACCGTGAGAGAGAAAATCTGGTACGATCTTATGCCATTTTCGAATGTGGCTTGGCCTCTATCGACCAAGACCACGGTGTACCACAAGGCAACTGCATGTGCAATGTTCCATACTTGATACTAGTTCTCCTTCTCTCTTTCATTGGGACTTCCAACGCTAACTTCGCTTTCCTCAGGATTTGCTCTTCATAGCAAAAAGATGCTACAGTTCTTATGGTTGTCGCCGACTCATAAGTTAGGGAAACGACTTTGCCATGTGCTGCAGAAGAGTCGCCGGCAAATCCTTTGGCTGACTTGGCTTGAATGAGCCCACCAATGAAGTGGCAAGGCATCACAGCCCAAGCCACTAGACCCATTCTCCAGTTTACAATCATGCTAACTACTGTAGCATTCAGTATAGAAGCGATGCATCGGACAATGACAGACATGCGATCAGAAATTATCACTTTCACCATAGATGTATCATTGATGATTCGCGAAGTAACCATCCCAATGCTGTTCTCGAGTTTCTCAAACCAAGTGAATTCATTGCGCAGAACACCTGCAAGATTTTAGAATAATCAATGCCAATTGTACTCTATAAATGATTCACAACTTGGGCAGAATCTCAAATTCGGAGCTAGTAGATTCTGCATTAAACTTTAAGGACTCTGCTAGGGAAAAGGAGTGACGGCTACCTGCAAAGAGAGCTTTTCTAAGGTTTGTCACGGCCTTCACACCGACCACACCAAAGTAGTAATGCTGCAAGATGTGAGAGACTAATTATAGCAACCCTATTAGGGAGAATGCAATCGAGTACCATCCAACTTCCCGCTTTGCATGTTTATGGTAATATGCCACACCTATTGTTATGATGAAGAACCCAAAAACAGGCTTTGAGATTCCAGAGAAACCGGTTGCAATGGAGCCGATGGCTATCTTGACAAGTTCCGTCCTCCTCAACCCAAACCAGTTTCTAAAGAAGTGGACTGCTTCTAATCTTTTCTTGTGCTTCTCTTGCCCAGGATCTTCTGTGAGGCTTTCTTCTATCTTTGCGCCTTTTTCACCAACAACTCTGCTTTTAGGTGAGCCATGGGGTTGGTCAATTTCATAATCTCGCAAAGATATATCAGTTCTGTCATTCAATCAACATCATGGGCCAGTGAGAACCTGTTTCTTTTTTCATCAAAATAATTTTCATGCACAAACGGTAGGAAATAATTATTATGAGGTAGCCAACCTTTCATCACGAACAACACTGAGGTTCTGTATGTTGAATAAGCTTTCGTAAAATTTTTTGGTATCCAATAGGGTGCTGTGCGTTCCCGTCTCCTTAACCTGTCCATTCTCTACGACTGCAATTTCATCTGCATTAACGATGATTGACAATCTGTGCGCAATCAAGATCACAGTTCTTCCCTGCATGGCCTTCTCTAATGCCTCTTGAACCAGCTTCTCAGATCCCGAATCAAGAGCACTCGTAACAATAATAAGCTCTGGCTATAGCAATTCTTTGTTTTTATCCTCTTGACAGCTGGAAACCCTTTGCCCCACAAGAATCTGTTGCTAGGAGATTGCATATTACCTCTGTCGAGTACTTATCTGGAAGCTGTGAAATGAAATTATGTGCATTTTCCATCACTGCTGCATTCTCTATTTGTTGGTCATCTGCATCCAAATTTCCTACTTTAAGGTTGTCCTTGATAGTGCCAGCAAACAGTGATGGTTCTTGGGAAACTGATCCAATATTTTTGGCGGAGGCACTTCATGTGACATCCTAAATTTCAACCCCATCCCGATTTTATGAAATGGGTATTTCGTCAACGTGCCTATGGTCATTTTACTCTGAGTTGGCCGCTCACGAGTAACTAATCTATTAGGTGAAGCCGTTAAGGGATATAAACGCGACTGACTAGAGAATTCGATTGGAAATCGACTGCTTGACAGTAATGATCGGCAATGGTCAATATGACACCGTATAATTGAGTTGAGATCGGATATAAGTCGATTCAACAGAAACACTTAATTGAATTACGGATGATTCAACGTAATTGCGAAATTCATGTTGAACATCACTAACCCGGATTTCTATCGATTTTATACTCAGTACTCATAATTGAAACCTTATGATTTTTATGACAACCAAGAGTCGCCTATAAATCGAAGATGCACAAACGTGGATAAAAAATTATTGACCACGGGTCAAACGCAATTAAATCAATAAAAGCTACCCGATAGGTTAGGTTGTACTAAAATCGCATTCGGTCGATTTTAACCACGAAATTGAATTTGGTTTCGGGATTCGGACGTTCGAGCGTGTCATGACTCATTTTTAGGACGTCGCCTCATCTTTCGGAAAAATTTCGTCGAGTTCAGAATTTTGCGGAAAAATCGGTTTTCGGACAAAATGGAAAAATAAGTGGAAATTCGGAATTACAGGAAAAAGGGGGATTGGCTGCCCAAAATGGATTTGTTTGTGGGAAATTGAGGTAAATTGTGATTGGAGGAAGCATGGACAAAGTTGTGCATGACGACTTTGTGGGCAATGCAATGATGGATTAAATATTTGCTTAGGCTTGCTATTGGTTAATGCATGGACTTCACGGTTCCCCCTCTCTCTTTTCTCTCTCTCTCTCCCCTCTACCTCACGCCGTTCAGCCCTTCTGCCCATTCCCAATTTCTTTCCCTCCTTTCACGCACAATTCCCCCCCCCTCTGCCGAAGCTGCCCATTTCCTTCCTCCTCCTTTTTCTTCCCCTCCCTTCCCCACGTCTTTCTTTCTTCAGCTGGTTCCTATTTCCCTTTCATTTTTAGCTGCTACACCACCGTCCACAGCATCCTTATGCTAGTCTTCTTCTTTTTTCTTTTGTTGCTGCCACTCTCCTCATCCAACAACCCAGCTCACGCCCAACCAGCAGCTCCTTCACCGAGTGTCTCCACAGCAACGCCACAGTCAGCCCACCTTGCCGCCAACCTCAGCCACAGCAGCCGCTTCACCGAGAACACCGAACAGCCACCCGTCAATGCCGCCACGTGGTCGCCGGCCAGGCTCGCGGCAGTCCCGCCAGCTTCCACTCCAGCAACATGCGCGCCACCCTGAGCGGCTCGGCCTATGGCTACGCCCACCTCAACCAGAGTGGCAGCGGTGGCGGCGGCGGCAGTGGCGAGAACCCGTACGTCCATGTCGCTCCGCTGAATGCCCCCGCGCTGTCTGGCAGGAGTGAGTACTATCGAGGTGCATGCTTCACGTTGGGAGTGAGTGATCGGTGATTGTAGGCCTTTGAGAAATGGTTCCGATTAGGCCGATGCTTTGCTGGTGTTTGCAGGTCCGATGGACAGGATATGCGGCGTGTTGAACCGGTGTGGGAAGAGGTTCGAAGACGCTATGCGAAAAGCGGAGACGCTCGCGGACAATGTCTGGCATCACCGTAAGTTCTCTCTACAATTTTTGCTCGCAATATATGTCTGTATAATCAGTTAGGAACATTTTGGATTTGTTCGTGGAGACGTACCTGATTGCTCGCTTGCATTTTTTCTTTCTCTGTTTCTGCAATGCAAGCGAATGCTATGGAAGTAAATATTCAAACCATAGAGTTTGGCACCTTGTCTTTCATTGACGTCGCTTGGGAATCAGTTCGATTTCAGTCACCACCTAGGAACTAACATACATGCTTCATAATCTGTGGATTCAATCCGCCAATTAGCTGTTGAGCGGATCAAGTCCCTTGATTATTTATCTAGGGGAGATTCAACTCTAATGTGCGGTGCTATCTTCAGCGCTTATTGGTTTGCTAATCTATGTCGATTCCTACTTACAACAAATTGCCAAATGTGTAACATGCCACTTCTGTGGAGGACATACTTTGTTTTGCATAATTTTCTAAAGCCATCCAGACCCATCGGGCTCTTTGCATGACTGAACGTTGGACTTGATAAATGATCACCTCTTGGCTCTTCGTCTTTTTCCTGTAAAGAAGAAAAATTAGCTTTGTCCTGTAATAGGAAGCACTGCAGCAGTTGGATAAGCTTGGTTTTGGCTTGTTGTCTGTTCTTTAGCTTATTTGTGACTTGTGAGAGACAAAACCCGTAATTTCTTTGATTCTTGTCTCCTCACGGTTTTCAATCGATGGAATTGTCATGTTAAGAACTCTATTTATGCCTGACCTCGACCAATTTGCAATTGTGCTATGTATGTGTGAAACAGTTAGAACCAGCCCTAGAATCACAGACGCAGCAATGGCTCGACTTGCTTAAGGGACAAAAGTGCTCGCAGAGGGGGGACATGATAAGGTATTTCAGCAGACATTTGAGATTCTGCCAGGAGAGAAGCGCCTGAAGGCATATGCTTGCTATCTATCCACTTCCACTGGGCCTGTCATTGGGACACTATATGTCGAACAAGAGACTGGCATTTTGTCTGAATCATGATGAGTTTTTATGCATTACAATTTCATAGCCTGAGTTATTATCTTCGTTTCTTCCCCTCTGTTATTAGCCTAAGTTATTATCTTCGTTTCTTCCCCTATGTTATTAGCCTGAGTTATCATTATCGTTGCCCCTCCTGGGAGAATCTTAGTGTTGGGAATGACTGATCCCCGAAAACACGGATTCGACACTGAATCGAACCCCTAAATCGATGCGGAAGACGAGCCCGAGAAAACTACACGTATCACCGATCCTAAAGCACACCACGGATTCGAA